>JBBPQW010000117.1:0-41043 GCA_038092695.1 Boletus rubropictus | reverse complement strand
CAGCGCATCTGACACACCTGTCAGACCCTCTCCTGCACCTCCTGCAGCTCCTGACAAACCAGAATGACCCTGGAACAACCACCTTGGTTGTGACTTTGAAGCTCCCCCACTGCAGCCCATGTTGAGATGGTCGAGCCATCAGCACACCAAGTCACTGTATGTCCACATGCTGCGTGATGGTGTTGGCATGCATGACGGTTGCAATGGTGGAGAGCCAGTGGTCCCACGTGGTATCCAGGCAGCTGAGGAAGCAAACAAGAAACAATCAGAACTTATCAAACACATTGACAGTGGTGAGAACAGCATCACACAAGGCACATGGGACTTCAACAACAATAATGCAGCCTTTGCACTGATAGCCAGCACCACAGAAGCAGAAGTGCTCGAACCCATGATTGCAGAGGAAGCACAGATGAGGCCGGATTGGGCTAGATGGGAGGAAGCGATTAATGCTGAATTGAGAAGCTTGGACGACGCACGCACCTGGGACATAGTTGAACGACCTACCAACACCAATGTAGTGAGCTGCAAGTGGGTATTCAAAATAAAGAAAAATGCAGCAGGGGAAATTGAGAAGTACAAGGCCTGACTGGTAGGCGGCTGGATTGCAAACTTCCACAGCTTGTATTAGATACGGCAGATGAGGATATTAGAAAATTTACATACATTCATTTAGGTGTTTGGATTGTTCGGCCTGCTGATGACAATTGAGCCATTGACCGCTGTTTGTGATAACAGGGGGTATGGGGAGCTGCATTGTTGGAGGGGGTGGTTGTATTTGTCTCTTGCATAGACAACAGAAGAGGGACACTAGCGGGGTCTGAACCTTTTGATCCAACATCAGGAAATAACAGTGGTAACAAGGGCTGTAGGACGGGTTCATCAAGACAAAGATCATGCAAGAGCATGGACGGATTTGACGACTTGGGATGGAGAGCTGCCAACATCCATTGCATGTAGTCGTAATTGGGTTCTTCTGAAAAGGTGAGTGTTCATGCATAGGTGAGTAGGGCAGCAAGTTCTCAAGGCAATCTGTCGCACAGCACCTTAACTGGAGTCTTTTGCTTCAGCTCGAGTATTAATGAAGATTTCACAAAACAAGAATCTATCCATGGCAATGAACTGCTTGACAAGTAAATGAGGAGGTGTGCAAGAGATTCAACATTGTCATGATGTCCCAGCCGAGCTCCCAAGTGACTGTTGATTGACATAAAAGCAGGAGTCCTGGTAGGGTGCCCAGCATGAACAAAAGGAAGGTGATCTGTGGTTGTTGAATTGCAATATTGTTTCGCAATTCCGAAGTCAACGATGTAAATGGTTAGAGCATTGTCACCAAGGCCTGTCAGGAGGGTGTGGGCAGGTGAGCACACACATGTATGCAGACCACAGTCTGCATATGCATGCATGCTCGCATGTCCATGACTGTGAGTGAGGGGTTAAGGACAAGGGTGGGCGCACTAGAGGTGCTGGATGACATTGAGGGCAAAGTGGACTGCCAGAGTGATGGAAATGGTGCTGGATACAATGAAAAAGGTTTTCAAGGCAACTGGGAGCATCCATGAGTCAGAGACAACAGCAGCTGTGTCAAAATGGGCATGCTGTATCGAGCCATTGGGCCTAGAGGCCATTTGAACAAGTCGGCCAAGTGAGGAGATGGTGAGGTCGATTGGGACCATGATAGGGATGGTGATGGCACCCATTTGGATGGGGAATTATGCCAGATGAATGAAACAGCAAGCGGTGCATGCTGCAACTCAAAATGAGTTGATATAGGACTACTAGCTATAGAGCGGGCGAGTCAGGCCAAACGGCATGAGTACAAGGCAGCACACATACCTGTATCATCCACACCACCTGGGAGGCATCCCAAATGTTTTATTATGTCGTCAAACAGACCATGTCATCATGGCAAGTTGAAGCCACACACTACAAAAGTGTTAGTCAGACATACGAAAAAACCGACTTACCAGGTTATACAGCCATGTTGAGGTCAAATTGGGCAAATTGGATCAGCTATATATGTTGCATGCAGGCTGTAGGTGGTGCAGGTGCAATGCCAAGTCGTGATGTGCGATACTAACAGTGTTAGAGGTGATTGATAATAGCCGCATGCAGCAAGAGGATGAGCGCATTTAGCTGAGTTGTGATTTTCCTTATTTGGACACCACTCGCACACAAGGACTTTTGGGATGCATCAGATGCATCGATTATCAATTATTTTATACAGTATTTTCTTGATTGAAACCTTTGCATTTGATGCTGAAGAAGGTATTCACTCATTTTTTGTCTTATTCTTTTTTCTTTAGAGTAGACCACACTCTGTTTGAGGGAGAGTGTTGTTGCATATGTACAATAGAGACACCAAAGCTTACCATATTTGGCCACCACTCAGCTGAAGGATTCAATCAGCTGACTTAAAGCCGCAGAGCCACAGTTAGCTGAGCCAAGCCAAGCCATAATGCATGTGGCAGCTTGGCTTGTTACCAGCTTGGCTAACCATGTGCTCGGCTGCAGCTTAAGCTGGCTATAAGCCGAAGCCGTGGCAACACTAGAGTGAGTAGACAAAATAAAAGTGAATGATGAGCCTGATTAGCATCTGGTTGTCATAATGATCTCCTTTGATCATCCTGGGAGCCCAGTTTGCCTGAATAAGATAGATGTCCAAAAGACTCAGCACCTGTTGAATGAAATTGAAGCTAAGCTCAATATTGCTCAAAGAGATGGGCTGATCAGATCACTTCTCTCTCATCCTCTCCAGATTTTTGAAGGTGCTGATACCAGGTCCTTTCTGATCTGAGGAGCTTTCATTATCCCTTGCAGTACTTGCAACATATGCACTACCATTCCCTTGACATGAAGTTATTTGGATAGAAAAGAGTTTAAGTGGAGTGTCACCTTGCTTGGCAAGGTCATGTTTGCTGTTGGGATCATATGTGAAAACATACACACAAACAAACAAATGATACATTTTCCCACTAAGTTGTCTCTATACTCTAATGATTTCATATATTATTGTGCTTTTTCCTTTCCAGTGTCTTTCCTGGTTAGCAAATCCTTATCACATCACCATAATTAGATCACAAACCTATTTACATGCTCTTTCCATATTCACCATTATGATAACATGTCACATCAACATAGTTAGATCGCCAATCTATTTACATGCTCTTTTCATATTCACCATTATAATAACATGTTACTGTCTTGCACACTTGCTTGTACAAATGAATCTCCTCCTCCCTCAGTGCTTCAGCAGAATGGTGAGTGAATAAATAGTCATTGAAATCCCACAGTAAACAAATCATTGATTGGCCACATGAACAAGAAAGTGCAACATAGCCATTAAATGGACTGAGTGCAAAACTTGCAGTCTTGCCAATGTCAACAATAGCATGATCACTGGTCTGTCCTTGAGCTTTATAGTCTGTAAATGCATATGCTCCTGTAACAGGAAGTTGTCACCATGTAACCCTTTTCCATGGATGGTCTTCAATTTGGAAGTGTGCAACTTTAGGTGAAAGTGGCACTTCATTTGCTAGTAACAAGGAAAGCTTGTGCAAACTGTTTGATGTGGTCAGTCATATAACAATATACAGTGGAGGATATGAAAGCTCTTGTCTCTCCTCCCCATTGTTTGACTGATTGGGCTCATGCAGATCGAGTACAACATCAGTAATGATTCTGCATGACCTATTGGCAAGAAAAGTGGCAGGACAAATATTCTCCATGATCATGATCTTTGAACCAATTGCAAGTTCACATTTCATTGGGAGATCACCTGTTTCTTCAACTAATATCTTTGCAATTACTAATCATTGGATATTGGAGGGTCACATACCATTAATGGAGTCTTCTGCTGAAAATATCAGCTGATGATGCCCAGTCATTGTACAATGTTTGATAAGACTGGAATGGTTCCACTGAACACACACACTGTTACATGGTATAATTAGTATACAGTGGCTCAAATAAGTGTCCCAATGTTGGGCCATTTTGGAAAGACTTGACATTTGCAAAAGAACTAAAATATATCAGCTTTGACCCTTGCAGGGTCATTAATAGCCCTAATGCCTACCCTATAAATGAGCCCTTATTCATATGATTTGGTTGCCATGGCACTGAGATATAACAATTTCAAAATGACATGTCATTGGGACACTTATTTGAGCATGATATCATCAGTCATCTTTTGGTAAATAACATAATGTTCTGATGGATGCTATGCTTCAACCCTATCTCATTATGTAACTTACATAACCCTGGGCACTACAAAGAGCAGAAATACCACCCAGCTAACCCTACTTCACCATGAAGCCCATTTCTGCCTCTATTAAAGTTCATATTCTCTTTCTCTCTGAATCTGGTCTTTTTGCTAGAAATATATCCTCCAAAACTGGTCTGGGGAAGTCCACTATGGCCAGGGTTATCAAAGAAATTCATCCAGGCAGGAAAAATATCAAATTAGGCCCTCCTTCCAAGCTTTCTCCTACTGACAAAAGGAAAATTGTCTCTAGTATTACATTTGGCAAGGTTGAAAATGCTGTCCAGGCAACCCATCTCATTAATTCAACCCTCTCCTCTCCTGTCTCTTTCCAAACCATTCACAATGTGCTAAAGTTGGCATCTCTAAAGGCTGTAGTCAAAAAGAAAAAGCCACTCTTGTTTGTAAAGTATAGGAAACATAGGCTGGACTTTGCTCTTAAGCACCAACACTGGACTATGGAGGATTGGACTAGGGTAATTTGGTCAGATGAGACCAAGATCAACAGGATTGGGTCAGATGGAAGGAAGTATAGTATGTGTGGAAAGTGGCAGAAAAACCTTTGCAAAACAAGAAGGTATAGGGAATAGTAAAGTTTGGAGGAGGTTCCTTGATGGTTTGGGGATGCATGGGCTGGAATGGAGTGGGGATCCTTGCAGAGGTGGAAGGGAGAATAAATTCTGAGCAGTATGTCTCCATTTTGAAGGATAATCTGTTTCCTACTATGGAAAATTCTGGGATTTCTAAAGAGAGCATTATCTTTTAACAAGATAATGACCCCAAGCATACCTCTAAAAGGGCCCAGAAGTGACTGGAATCTCAAGGTATCAAGGTTCTTGATTGGCCAGCACAATCTCCAGACCTTAATCCTATTGAACATCTCTGGCAAATTCTCAAAAAGAAGCTCAATAGCTATGCAACACCACCAAGAGGGGTTTGGGAGCTTTGGAAAAGGATTGATGTGGAATGGGGCAAGATAGAGGTTGATGAATGTCAAATACTGATAAAAAGCATGCCTAGGAGACTAGAGGCAGTGATAAAGGCAAAGGGAGGGCATACAAAGTACTAAAATTATAGAATAGAAATGTTGCTCAAATAAGTGTCCCAATGACATGTCATTTTGAAAATGTTATATCTCAGTGCCATAAAAACCAAAGCACATGACTAAGGGCTCATTTTCAGGGTAGGAGTTAGGACTATTAATAACCCTGCAAGGGTCAGAGCTGATATATTTTGGTTCTTTTGCAAATGTCAAGTCTTTCCAAAATGGCCCAATATTGGGACACTTATTTGAGCCACTGTAACAAAGAACAGTTTATGGAGATCTGGTAGAGTGAGGACGGGGGCTGAAGTAAAGGTGGACTGGAGACGGTAGAAGGCATCATTCTGGGCAGTAGACCACTCCCATGTTTGGTTTTTACAAGTGAGGGTAAGAAGAGGCTGGGTGACGGTGGAGAAGTCAGGGATAAACTTCCAGTAGAAGTTGCAGAAACCCAGGAAAGACTGTACTTCTTTAACATTGGTGAAAGGTGACCAGTTCTTGATCACATGCAGTTTGGCGGGGTCCATCTGAGCATGTCCTTTACCTACCACTATGCCAAGGTACTCTACTTTATCTTTGTTGAATTTGCACTTCAACAGTTTGAGGTGGAGGTGGTGGTCTTGAAGGTGCTGCAGGATGCGAAGGGTCTGTTTGTGGTGGGTAGTGAGGTTGGCAGAATGAATGAGAAGGTTGTCCATGTATATAAGTAGCCAACCTTCAATAATCATGTTGGCAAACGTATCATTCATGAATGCCTGGAAGGTGGTGGGCGAGTTGCAGAGTCTGAAAAACATTACTGTAGGTTCAAAGAGTCCTTTTGGGGTGATGAAGGCAGCTTTTCATTGGTCACCTTCCTTGATATGGATGTTGTTGTATCCCCAGTGGACGTCAAATTTGGTGAACACCGATAAGCCCTTGAGTTGGTCCATGAGGAGAGAGATGAGTGGGAGGGGGTAGGCGTTCTTGACTGTGTGTGAATTGAGGTACCAGTAGTCTTGGCAGGGGCGGACTGATCCATCCTTCTTTGGGACGAAGAAGAAGGGGGAGGCCTGCAGGAACTTGGAGGAGTGTATGCGCCCGATCTTGAGGTGTTCCTTAATGAATGCTTGATATGTGTCAAGTTCCTTGGGGTTGAGTGGGTAAACCTTGGTGACCTTGGGGGTAAAGAACTCATGGAGGGCAATGGCGTGGTCGTATGGATGGAATGGGGGGAATTCGTTATAAGCCTGTTTTGCAAAGACTTGGGCAAATTTCTAAGCCCATGCAGGTAGTATTACCTTCACTTTTTCCTGCTTCTGAGTGATCTTGGTGGCAAGGATTACTTGTATAAGTAGTTTGTGGGCCCATGGCGAAAAGGGGTCTCTGGAGATCTTCTTTACTTTTCACAATTTTACTTCAGTTTCATAGGAGTTGATAGAGAGGGTCTTGACCAAATACTTGTGGTCATCAGTGAGGGGATGGTCTCTAGTGGGGGTGTAGGTGGTCGGCATGATAGAAATGTGCCCTCAGTTCCAGTTGATAGAAGGATTGACTGCCTTTAGCCATGGTGTGCTGAGAATAACTTTGTTCTTTTCAGAAGCGATAACCAGGAAGTCCCACTCTTCAAGGATGTTATCGATGGTTACCCAGAGGGTGGTCTTGTAATGGATGAATCCTCCTTTTTTCAAGGTTCTGTTAACGTTCAAGGCACGATAAGAGCGTGATAAGCGGATGATTGGCAGGTCATGTTTTTGGACAAAGTCAGGGTGGATAAAATTGCCAGTGGCCCCACTGTTGATCAGGGCTTTCACTTCAACATTTTGGGCTCTGTTAGGAGATAGAGAGATGGTAATGCACATAGAATTCTTGTCTCTATTTGATACAAGTACAGGAGCAAGGCATATCAGAGGAGAAGACATTGACACTTTCCTCTGTTTCAAAAATCCTCTTTATAGAGCCTAGCTGCCATCAGTGGCTCTTTTTCTCCATCTTTATAGCACACCTTGAGTGCTTGAAGGATCTTGTCTCCATTGATCTTGTTTGCCTTCAAGTGATGGTTATATTTAGCCAGCTCCAAGGGCTGGGCTTCTGTAGTGGCAGGGGTAGGGGCGACAGGTGTTACAGGTGCTGCTTGGGCCTGCTCTGGATTTCTGGATGGTTGCAGAGGCAGGTAGAAGTCAAATTGGAGTTGGAATAGGAGTGGTTCTGAGTCGAGCAACCCTTCCTGTGGCAGATGAAACACAGACCTTTCCTTATGTGTTCTGCATGCTAAACTGGGGTGAGTCATACCACATCTACATCCATGGCATTGGGGTCGCAGCCCTGACTGTTACTGTTAGTGAAGGAGAATCTGCCTTGGCATAACTTCTTAATCCTTTGCTGCTGCCCATGAAAGTGACTAGCAGTGGAGATCCATCCCTCCAATGTGAGGGGAATTTCTCCCATAAACAAGACCATTGTTGAAAGTTTTGGGTCAAGTCCTCCGGCAAACTGGTCAATTAGGGTATTCTGATCGCTAATTCTTGCCTGCAACATAGCCAGTTGGAATTCCAATATATAGTTCCAGAACCCATCTTCACTCATCCCCTGTTGCAATCCTCACATCTTTTTACAGGCACTGGCCTTGATATTGAACAGGTAGAAGGTTCGCTGGAAATCTTCGACCAACTTGTCGAAGATCTTCTTCCAATCCAGAATGGTGCTGTTGTTGATTTTCATGTACCAGTGCTTTGCAAATGCAGTGCCCCAACCTTTACCTATCTTGTTAATAGTAACCAGGATCTGGTCCTTTGGATTGTAAAGGTCCCTGTTCATTGTGAAATAGGCCTTCATGGCCATGATCCATTGTGTGGCATTCTTTGACTTACCAGAAAAGTCATTGGATAGGCCAGCTTTCAATTCAGTCTTACACTCTGAAGACATAACTCATTTGGGGGAAGGGAAGGCAGGTACAGAGGGAAATAGTTCTTCATCAGAGGGCAGGTCAATGGGAATAGGAGATGGTGGGCATTTTTCTTCCTTAGGAGGCAGCAGTATGGTGGGTCGGGTGAAAGAATAGATGGGGATATGGATAGGGTCAGGAGTGGAGGCTGGCAGTTGGTTGGATGAGAAAGAAGGAGGTGACTTGTTGGGCTAGGAAAGCTGTCGGAGTAGGGGTGGCAATGGTGGCTTCGAAAGTCTTCTCGATGCTGTGGAAGAAAGAGGTGACAGGGTTGCTGGAAGTAGTGGGTGGTGGCTGAGGTGACAGAGATCTTGAGGGAGTGCAGATGCTGCACTTTGGGGTCAAAATGGTGGGCAATGAGTTGACTCCTTGATAGGAGAACAGTTATTGACAAGCTAGTTCTTTTTTTATGCACCTTGTGTTAGAATATAGCTGAGCATCTACTCAATGACAAGACAAAGTCCAATAGAGTAGAGAGTATGCACCAAAGGTCTTATTGATGATCAACCTCATGCCAATGGAGAGTTCGTAGCAAGGGTGAATTGCATAGAACTAGCTTGGTGTACAAAGAGAAAGTGGTTGCTATTTATACTAATGGAGATCCATGCACAGACCAAGAAATACAATGGAATTCTGTGGAAGAATTCCATAAAAAGGGGAAAGCATCCAAATGAAGATAAAACAATAACCAGTTATGGAGACATTCAAAGAAGTCTGAAGAAATGTTCCATCTGAAAAAGGATTATGGTTGTGAGAAAGAAAAGTCAGCCCTAGCCAAAGTACTAGGCTTGTTAGAATGACCCAAGGGAAGTAAGTGAAAAAGAAAGAGATATCCTCTGCATATCATCATATTGTAACAGTCCTTCTATGGCAAACCATTCTGCCTTCTTTTGGTACTGTGTGATTTGGATGTCAACACTGGTCCAGTTTTGGGTGTAAACTATAGAGTCTTGGGTAAAAAATCTCTTGGAGAGTAATATTTTGCTTTTATTATTGTTGTTTACCTCCTTCTCATAATCTGACCTCCAGGACAGAGGATCAGCTGGGTTTGTCTTGCCCGATCTATGTTTGATGACAAAGTCAAATTCTTGAATGATCTGTTGCCATCAGACTTGACATCATGAGAGATCTACCGGTTTTTTGAAGTACTCTAAGTTTTTGTGGTCTACAAGGACCTCAAATGGATGTTTGGCTCCAAGTAAATATTGGCACCATTTTTTTAGTGCAAATATAACTGTGACCATCTCAAGATCAGCTGCATGATAATTGTGCTCAGCATTGTTGAGAGACCACAAAATGAAGGCAATCAGATGTCAAATCCCATTTTGTAGCTACAAGAGCATGGCACCAATTCCTATGCTGGACCCATCAGTCTCAACATGGAAAGGGTCATTATCCATTGGCATGGCTAGTGCCAGGGCTGATGTCAGTATTTCTTTTAAAGTGTCTATAGCTACTTGACACTCTGGGGTCCACTTGAATTCTTTAGTCCTGAAGTCAGAGCATTCAAGGGTCAGGCAATTTGGGTGAAATTCTTGACAAATTGCTGGTAAAAGTTTAGAAATCCTAGGAAGCCATGTAGTTGCTTTTATAACTGTGGAACAGGCCATTCCTTTATTTCCTGAACCTTCTTTGGTTCTATTTTGATCTTGTCTTGGAATATGATGATCCCCAAAAACTCTGTCTCATTGACTTCAAAATTGCATTTTTCATGCCTCAAATACAAGTGTTCCTGTCTTAGGATTTCAAGTACTTCTCAAACTATCTGTCAATATTCTTTGAGGGTTTTCATGAATGTCATTATATTGTCTATATAAACTACAACTAGACTGCAATCAATTAATTCCTTGAACAAGAAGTTCATCATCGTTTGAAAGGTCACTGGTGAATTTGTTAACCCAAAAATCATAACAAGCAGTTCAAAGAGTCCTCTATTCATTCTGAATGTGGCTTTCCACTCATCGCCTTCTTTCATCCACACATTGTTATATTCCCACCTAATATCAAACTTAGTGTAGTATTTGGTGGACTTGAGTTTATCCACCAGTTCATTAATGAGGGATAGGGGATATCAATTTCACACTGTTATCACATTTAGCTTTTGGTAGTCTTGGACAGGGTGAAGCCATCCATATTTCTTCTTAATAAAGAAGAATGCAGATGTGAAAGGACTTTTTGAAGATCAGATGCATTCAGATTTTAAATTTTCTTTAAGAAAGGCATCTAGCTCTTTTTGCTCTCTGGGACCTAAGGGATACATTTTACAGTCTATTGTGTGATCTCCTAGAAGGAGTTCAATGGTGTGATCCCATGGTCTTCAGGGTGGAAGTTCATCAAATGACTTTTTGGCAAAGACATCAGCAAAGTCGTGGATATATGATGGAGCTGCTTCCTCAAAGGTCTTTTTCTTTTTGGTAGCATACTCTTTGGTGGCAATCTCAGTGGCAGTGTTTTAGAATAGCCAATCAAGATTGAATTCAAATAATCTATCACCTTCAGAGTATTTTACCTCTTTGTGTTTTTCGTCTTTATCAGCTTCAACCTCTTCTAATTTTGGCATGTGATGATTTTTGCACCAAAATTCAATATGGCCTATAGGCCAATCAATTTTTGGATTATGAAGTCAGAGCCAGTCATATCCTAAGAACACAGTATTCATTCCGAGATGTGTAAAAGCTAGGACAATTTTTTCACTATGGTCAGCGATTTTCAATTCAACTATCACATACTCTATAATACTGCCATCTTTATTCAAGAAGCCATCAGCATTATATACTTTTATAGGAATTGGTAGTTTATTTTTTTTCAGCCCTTTTTTATCACAAAGTTTGATCTATAAAAGAGCCTGTACAACCTGAGTCTATTAGTGCCTTTACTTCAATATCTTGCCTGTCATTTGTATGTATAGTAACTGGTACTTCAAGTAAGTTTCAATGTCTTCATTGTTCGGACACCTTTTTAAAATTAGGTTTGCATTGTAGGTCATGAAGGATTATGGTCGACTCTTCAACTGACATTTCTTGAAGGTGTTTCAATAAATTCTTATCCACTTTGAGATGTCCCTCATGATGGATAAAGGTTTTCAAGTGTTCTATCACCCATTTCTCATCTTTGTGAAACGTCTAATGTCTGATCCACTCTACAGATCAAGGATCTATTGAGTTAAGCCATTGATTCCTAATTCATCATATGCCTGTACTTTCAAAACCCTTGTTACCATGTTCTATTTCATTTTCAAAGTGGTTTGTTTCATAAATTACAGGGATTTGGATTTTCTCGATGATTAATTGGGCAATACAATCTCTGATGTTGACTTTAAAATCTTTATCAGAGTGGTTAAAGAGAAGAATCTTCATCTCCCCTCTATAATTGGAATCTATCACATCAGCTCTGGTGGCTATTGAAGCTTTGACTGCCAATCCAGATCTTGGTGCTATATGGCCATAATGGCCCAGCTCAATAGCAATGTATGTCTTTGTGGATATTAAAGCCTGCCCATGCACAGGGACTGTCACTTCATCTCTGGCATACAGATCAAATCCCATCACACCAGGAGATCCTTGCTTGGGAAGTGGAATCGTCCAGTCATCTGACCACTTCCAGGATGCCTTTCTCATTTTCTTTATTAATGATCTCAAGGACTTCTGAGTCACTCAGGGTTCTCTTTAGTTTATCCAAAACTGTCTCTTCTTGTTTGAGGATTTTCTTTAGTTTATCCTTAACTATCTTTGTGTCTTTTGGATGGATAACTACTGTCTTCCCTGAAGAATACTCAATCCTTGGGGTCTCCTTGGCTTCAGTTGTCATTTCTGAAGCAGATGTCTTTGGTTTCTCACACTTGTTTTTCTTAGTGTGAATAACCACTGTCTTTCCTAAGGCAAACTCAATATGTGAAGTTTCCTCAGATGAGTCACTAGACTTTTCAACTGGTAGCACAATGTATTTATTATTTACACTACTGCTAGGTACAGTAGACATCATAGCTACTTCTTTTGCAGACTTTTTCTTGTGGTCTTTGCAAGGCCACTCCTTATCATATTTGGCACATTCAATTCTGAAGCTGCTACTTTCAGATAAAGTGGAAGAGGTGGTCCTCTCTTTCCTTGGACTTGGCGCACAGCACTCAGCAGCCAGCTGCCTTTTCCCCAAGTTCTTGTATATCTTCTTTGGGAAAGGCTAGTTCATGGCCTTGGTAGAATTGGCAGGTTTTTCAAGGGCCTTTGTGACATAATATGATGTGCTTTTCAGTGTCATCTTCTTTTGACTCATGTCAGTGCTCTCACCATATGATGACTCATCATTGAAATGGTCTGCTGGTATCAGATTGTTTTCACATAGGATTGAAGAAGTGAACAGGGCTGCTACTTTGCTCAAAGAGAGCAAAGCTGTGCTCCTATATAGCATTCCTGTTTCTGATGCTGGGATTTTGGGTAAATAAGAGAGTGTGGGGGAAGTGCATAATGGTGCTATGTGAGTGTTGGAGGACAAGGGAATATCCTCATCCTCTATATCATCCATGAATTATGGGCAATTGGTATGCAGGCTTCTTTGTGAGCATGCCTGCGAGAGTGCTTCAAATCTGGGTTTTGGTACCATAGTAGTGCAGTGTCCAAAGAGGTTTCATCAATGGTGAAAAAGGGACCGGTCTTAATCTTATGACTGAAAGGCAAGAGGATAACTGCCATTTTGTTTTAGTAGTTGACTGAACTACTGTGTTGGGGCTATGGAAGGAGGCACGATATCTGAGTACCTAAAGTCCTCATCAAGGGTAACTTCTCATAGGATCAGGATTGAAAGCAGGAATAGGGAGAAAGGAAAACTCAGGTTTCTTTGACAGACTTCTTAAAGCTTCTTCTTACTGCTTGAGGGGTAGAGGCATCCACGGAACAGACTTTTTATAGACAAAAAGCCAGAAAACTAAGGTAGACAGACAAAGCCAGTGTAGAACAACTCTTAATGCAGAGTTTTATGATAAGTTTTAACTGTAAGGGCTTATAACACATGGGACCAGATATATCGAGTATCCCTTCTTACTCAGATTGACACCACCTGGGAACCAGCTGTAGTGCACTATCATCAAAAGCAATATTAACCTTGTTTATCAAGTGCTGGTCAAGTGCCAATTATACCAGATAACAGTGGTATACCAACAATCATCATGTGATTGTGTGCAGATTTCCCTTAACCCTGGGATCTGGGTGTATGAGTGCAGGTGAAGTGCCTTTGCTCAGAAGGATGGGTTGACTTTGTACAAAGAGCACTTGGTCAGAAGTGGGAGAAGAAAGGAAGACTTAGGAATGAAAAGCCTAATGGCAGAAATAAACTACCTCCAACTTGAAGGAAGCAGGGTAGGCAAGAATAGAGTGGGATTGTGCATGACAGCTTTGACAGTGCAATTAAAAGGACTATGTGCACTGGAAAGAAGCACCCTAGGTAAGACAAGGATGGGCTTGAGAGAGCGACTCAAAATGAGCCATTGTGCTTTGAACTTGCAAGGAGGAGCTATGACTCAACTTGCTTAGTGGAAGGTGATAACATGAAAAGTGGAGATGATAGGCTGGTGCTCACCATGAAGGATAGCAAACAGCAGTAAGGGAATGCTTGGAATTATATCAGAATCAGTCTCAAACTAAGAAAGCCTTAAGTGATGAATTCCAAGTATCAAGAGATATATGCTATTCTACTAACTACTTATATATTTACAGGCTTATGTGCACAGACCACTTTAGGGCAGGCATGGAACATGCTAGAAGGTTCTATGGTAAAGGGTATGGTGGCTGTGCGATAAGATAAGATTATATAAGGTAAAGGAGAATGTAGTGAAAGAAAAATAGAGGTTCTGATAGACAGTAAGACATAGGTTTCTATCTCTTTCCTCATATGGGCCAATAGTAGCATGTCATAATGAGGTCACACATTTGTTGAGCTCTAGGGTGGCTGGCAATGGGTGGTCATGATTCTCTCAAATGACCTGCTTCCTAAGCTCTTTGACCCATGGTACGTAGAGGAGGTTTTTCCAATAGATGAGACTGTTCTTTTTGATCCATGAGGAATCTCCTCTTTCTAATCCTTTGGTTGTGTACTTTTCGGCATGTTTCTGATATTGAGCAATTTGTGATTCTATGCTTGACCATTTCTGTGTGCAAATTTCCAATGTCTTAGGGGATAAATATTCAGCCCATTGTTGTGCCTTGATCTTGGTAGATGGAGTAAAAAATCAATTGGGGAGTAAGATCTTCTGCTTACAGTATTATCAGACTCTACCCCCTTTTCAAAGTCTGGCCTCCAGGACAGTGGATTAGCCAGGTTGGTCTTTCCAGAGTGATGATTGAATATAAAGTCAAACTCCTGGATAATTTGTTGCCAATGGGCTTGTCATCATGAGAGATCGACTGATTTTCTATAATACTCCATGTTCTTATGGTCTACCAAGATCTCAAATGGGTATTTAGCACCTAGTAAATACTGGTGCCACTCCTTTAACACAAATATAACTGCTAACATCTCTAGGTCTGCGGCATGGTAATTTCTTTTGGCATTGTTGAGTGAGTGTGAGATAAATGCTACTAGGTGCCAGATCCCTTCTTGGTGTTGCAATAGGACAGCTCTGATGCTGATTCCTGATCTGTCAGTTTCTACTTTGAATGGATTGTCATCATTGGGCATGGCAAAAGCTGGTGCAGATGTTAGCATGCTCTTGAGCTCATCCATTGCTTCTTGATGTTCTTGTATCCATTTAAACTCCTTTGACTCTGATGTAAGTGCATTTAGAGGTTGAGTGATCTGCATGAAGTTTTTAATGAATCTTCTGTAGAAATTTAAAAAGCCTAAAAATCCCCATAATTGTTTATGTGTCTGGGGAACTGGCCAGTCTTTGATCACTTGAATCTTCTTAGGCTCCATCTTAACCTTATCTTGTGAAATAATGTTGCCAAGGAATTCTGTTTCCTGAACTTTGAAATCACACTTGTCATGTTGCAAGTATAGGTGTTTACACTAGAGTATTTCAAGAACTTCTCAGACTATTTGTTGATGTTCTTCTATTGTCTTTGTGAAGATTATAATATTATTGATGTATACTATGACCACACCATGGTCTATTAACTTCTTGAACAGAGAGTTCATTATCATTTGAAATGTGGTGGGTGAGTTTGTTAGCCCAAAGAACATCACGAGGGGTTCAAACAACCCTCAGTTGGTGCAAAAGGCAGCTTTCCATTCATCTTCAAATGATGTTATAATCCCATCATACATTGAATTTAGTGTAATACTTTGCAAATTTCAGTTTATCTACAAGTTCATTTATCAATGGCAAAGGGTATCTATTTTGAACGGTAACTGCATTCAACTTTCGGTAGTCCTGTACAAGTTGTAACCATCCATCTTTCTTTTTAATAAAGAAGAACACAGAGGTAAAGGGACTCTTGGAAGGTCTAATTCTTCCTGACTTAAGATTCTCTTTGAGGAAAGCATCCAACTCCTTTTGTTTGCCTGGGTCCAATATATCCACTACCTGCTTACTCATTAGCTTACTCATTACCCTTGCCTAGAATCTAGGGTTGGTATAGGGTTTGCTATAGGGTATAACATCACTAACAGGATATAGGGGTATTGTAGTAGTAGTATATATAGTTAGGATTGAGCTGTATAATAGATAGTCTTGAAATCTTCAGCCTAGCTTCATTCTTGACTTCCTGAGCTTTACTCTTGTACTGCATCCCTGAATTCTGCAAGCCTTTGTTTTATGGCCTAGTTTAGGTCCTGACATTATTTCAAGACTCCCAGGTTTGCTTCAATCCATATGTGTTTGCTGTTAATTTCAGGAAGCGAGTGTTCCCCAAAAAACCCCCTAGTCGTGATCTGGTTTCAAAACACATCCCCCCACATCCAAGAAGCATGTTGAGTTTGTATCCACCTCCAAAGATTGCCAAGATGCACCATTGTTTCCATGCTGTGGCTGCCACATTAAGGCCAAGCTGGTTGTAGCTTATCCGAGGACCCCAAAAGCTGTACTTGTCCAGTTGGCAGTCACCTAAGGTTCCCAAAACTGTTAATTGTCCAGTTACTGCATTATCCAATGAATAGAAAATCTTTAGCACCAGTTCTGGGTTCACTGTGCTCCAAACCCCTGTCTACGGTCTGGTTCCCGATTAGCCAATGTGTCAAGAAAATCGCCATCACTCATTTATCCAGTTTACAAGGTCAACTGTGTTCAAAAAACCTTTGCCATGCTAGTTGAAGGTTATCTAAGGAGCCAAAAATCTTATAAGTGGTTGAGAGTTTGAGAAAGGAAGCTGGCTTTGTGTCATAAGCCCCAGTACTTTGTATCTTTCACCTTTTCATCCTAGAGTACATTGCTTGAGGACACCATAGCTGGATCCCAGGCTTAAGGAAGACCAGTGCTCATTCACTCAACAAACGATGATATACCACCATTATCAGGTAGCAATACTTCTGCTCAAAGTTTATGAAAGTGACTTTTGGCACATGTCTGGCCCCTTACCTGTGCTAGGGCTGCTGAGGCGTTTAGGAATAGATGATATATGTAGTTCCTGTGGTTGCTAGCCCTCATGTTATGACTAGCTGCAGAATACTGTGTTAAGTATTGTATGACACCGCCACTATGTGTCTTCCCATGTTTCTGGGTGTTATTAATAAAACCCTGCCTCTTTGTTCACATATGAAGTGGTAAGAAGAAGACACTGCCAAAGAATGGAGTTGAAGTTTATATTCCCACTTCTGGTCTTGAGCTCTTGGAAGTCTCCTTCAACAAAAGAACCTTGAGTGCTCGGACAATGCACTCCAACTATTCAGTTGAGAGTCATTTGTGTTCAAAGCTCCAAAGCCATTCGTTATGAGTCTGGCATGACTATAAACTGCACAGCCCAGTTCCCAATTAACTGTGTACAAAATCGAGAATATTGGTTAATGGTCATCTGTGCTCTCGCAGAAAACCTTTGTACCCTCATTTACCAGTTGCTGGTTATCTGTGTCAAAAACCATGCTTGTCCATTATGAGTAACTGGCATCCCAATGAAAAACCCTATCCAGTTGTCAATTCACTGTGTTCAAAATCATCACATGCCAGTTATTGATCAGCTGTGCTTTTGCAGAAAACCTTTCAGTTGGTGGTTACCTGGAAAATCTCCTCATGTCCGAGATAATGTTAAACTATTGAAACCAGTTATGGATTAACTGTGTTAAAAACCCTCATCCTCCAGTTGTTGGTATGCTGTGTTCAAAATCTTCATGACACTTTGTCAGTCCAAGATAACTTGAAACTATTGGTTGTGACCTGATCTTAAAATGTGTTTCGGATGTTGAGACAGTTAGTTTCCAGCCCATTTCCTTTCACTATAGTCACAGGTGACTTTAAACCCTGCTAGGAGTTAAAAAATCTCCACTATAGAAAAACTTGTCATCATAAAAGCTGAAGTATGGCCTGAAGTCTTGAGAAAAGCTGTCAGAGCAGTTAACTGGAAAAGGCTTAGCCGAGATTGGAGTTGGAGATCTCCGTTATCAAAAACTGCTAGTCATGGAGTTGCAAGATCTCCTTTCAAATAACAACTGTGCACCCCAGGAGTTTTAGGATCTCCTATGGAAAACCTTAGTTGTAGTCCACAAAGACTTTAAACTATGATGACCTGAAGTTGCAAGATCTTCGTGAAAACTTGGCATTTATAGAAGTTTCCAGGATCTTCTTTCAAAACCTATGACACAGTCCATCTAAGTACCTATATTGGGAAAGAGATGAAGAGTTCATGACAACTCTAAACTATGATGTGCACAGTTGCTGGTGATCTGGATAAAAATCCTTCACACATTCACAATGATGATAAACTACTTGCATCTGTGAAGATGTTAAACTACTCATGTCTGCGAAGACATTAAACTATGATGATGTAGTCTGGTTCAGGGTGATCTGATGAGAAAGAAAACCTATGACACCATTTAGTGTCCATAATGACCAAAAACTACCTCAATCAACCATTGCTAATGTCCACAAAGACAATAAACTATCATTGTATGCTGTTTTGGTCTGCAATTGACCTAAAACTAGGAGGCTATTATCCAGTTGCAGGTGAACTGTGTTAAAAACCTCCATCTCACTGTTGAGTTGTACCATGTCGCCCGCTTGAGAAGCTATGGACATTGGTCACTCTAGTGTGTCTGAAATAACACTAAACTACTGGTTGTCTGAAAAGATGGTAAACTACAGCGTTCAGTTGAAGGTTCACTGATGAGAAGAAAACCTGTCATGTTTATCCAGTTGAGGGTCAACTGAGGGTCAGAAAACCTTTCACTGTAATCTGGTTTAGTGGTAAACCAAGGTGCCCAAAACCATCTGTTGTCAGTTGTCTGCAATCTGATGTTAAACAAAATGCCAAGTCTAGTTAGGAAGATTAACTGTGTTCAAAATCTTCAGTTGTTTGTTGTTGTTTGGAATGACACAAAACTCTCATGAGTTTCCCCTATGGTCATAACTGGACCTAAACCATGTTTCTGCCACCATAGTTGTGACTGGACTCAAACTGTGTCTACTCCTATAGTCATGCCTGACTTTAAACTGCACCATTGTCTTTAGCAGATTGCAGTGCCAATGCACCTGATCTTGCTATTGCTGTTGCTGTGCAGATTGCAGTGCTGCCAAGTGCCTGATCATGTATCCATTTGTGTCCAGAACAACCCAAAACTACTACCTCCTTTGTTGACAAAACCGCATTGCCCACTAATCACCATGAATGTTGGTTGAAGATGTTATTGCCACCACCTAGCATTGCCTGTGAAAGCTATGGACCTATGGCCAAGCCTCTGAGTATCCAGAACAATCTAAAACTACCAGTCATTGTTTTTGCCACATTACCCACTTAGTTTAAGCTATGGATGGTGGTTGAATTCAAACCTTGCATTAAGATTGCAATGCCTTGCACTTAATCTCAGTGTCTGGTTTCTTGGTTAACCATTACTCGCCTGTCTGGGATGTCCAGCCTTGAAAGGGAGGTGAAGAGTATAGAAACCAACACCCTGACTTAACAACTTTATGACAACTTTACAACATTTTAATGACTTTTACAACAAATGCTTTTGCATTTCATCTGAGCCAAGACATTAAACTGGCATACAAAATCTTTACAAACCTTATGAGAGAGATCTTTATCCTCAAAGTAATCTTGGCGATATGCTACTATACTGTTGTTCCCAAGAAAGCCAAGAGTTTAATGTATCTGACATAATCCCCTTCTAGAGAGCTTGCCTGCTGCCTTGTGCAGAGCACCTCTATAAACCGATCAACCCTGCATAGCTATTTCCCACAATCCTTAGAAAAAGCTATGCAAAACCTCCACTCATTACTAACCTTGTTTGTTCGAACATTCACACTCATTTAGTGCTTTATCCGAGATTATGGGAAAGCCTATGCAAGTTGAAAGTAAAACCCATCGTTCATTGGTTTTCATCAAACCTTTACAATCATTAGCCATCAGTGGAATGGACTAGCCAGTTTGTCAATATCTGCCCAAATCACACTTAGGTTATTCATTTCTGAGCCCAAGGGTTAAAATGTCAATGTCTAGTTGGCAGAGCTGTATCTGAGAAAACTGTACAAAAACAAGTTCCATAGTGAACCTAGTACCTGCCGAAGTTTCTATTGTGCTCGAAGGAAGCTTCCCTGGTTGTTAAAAGTGAAAGCTACCAAAGAGTTGCAATTCACTGCAAATTCTTGAAAGCAGTAATTGAGGCTAGACTCCTTCATAGGGAACATTTGCTTTTGGTTGAGAGATGGCTGAGGTAAAGCAAAAGTAGAAAAACTCTCAAAAAGATGGTTTCATGGGTAAACCTTGAAAAACCCATTATAACCTTAAAAATATTCAGTAATGACATCTGCTTTGGTGCCAAGTCAATGCCATTGCTATAACCTTCACAACCTCATGGTTGTTATTGCACTACCATGCATTCATCGCAAGTATACCCTGCAATTGCCAACAATATTTATTGATTGCCACAGCATTGCACTGTCGCCACAAACTCATTATGACCTCTTACGAATATTTATTGCTGCACCTCATGTTTGGAGATCCCATCTTGTCAATCATCCCAAATCAAGAAAAGATTTACCATCACTAAAGCTGCACCATTCTATCATTCATATTCGTGAACCCCCACATAGAAATCCCAAATATGCCGACCTCCATATCCTCACATATTCACATACTCATCCAAATGCTACCCTTGAAAAGGAGGTAGTTATTTCAAAGTTGCTATCTATCTGCTTCCCTAGCAACACCTGTCATTGCTAGATTTCACCACTCCTTCATGTCTTATGACCTCTCATGACACTTATGACATCACATAACCATCCCTGTTGATTAAAAGCCACTTGCTGCTTTGTGCTCACATTCTCTTAAATCAACATCAATTCCTTAGCAACAATCCACTGTTGTTAAAACCACTGCTCATTCATCCACACACTCCTTTGTGTTTACAATTCCCCTGTTGGTCAATAAATCACTCACTGCTCTTGTGCTTGTGCCCACTTGATTCAACATCTCGATATTCATCACCTTTCATTGCTCCTTTGCACCCAGTGTCACAGCTCATCTGGAGTTCTTGCATTGAAAAGGAGGTAATGTCAGGAACACAAAATTCCTCATCCCAATATTCCTACACTTTCCTACATTCTGAGTTATGCATAGCGATACACTACTGCTATTGCCTTTATTCCCTACCTATGCATAAGCAATGCCTAATCACCATCGCTCCTTTTCCTTTATCTTATCTTAGATGCAAGTTATCTTATCTTATCTGGCACTTGCTGAGGTACCCTATCTTATCAGGATAAGGCAATCCAAGTCCATTTTGCCTTATTCTATAGTTTATCTGCTTACATATGTATTCCTTACATTACAGACATTCTAGGCCATTGCAGCCTTTATATCACTAATCATGACATCATTCATGATGTTACTCCATTACAAACAATTCTAGACATTTTCAAAACTCTCATAGACTCTTTCCTTATCTATGACATCATATCCATAGACCAGGATATTGCATATCATTCCATTCATTACCTTATATAGATATACCCACTACCTGCTTACTCATTAGCTTACTCATTACCCTTGCCCAGGATCTAGGGTTGGTATAGGGTTTGCTCTAGGATATAACATCACTAACAGGATATAGGAGTATTGTGTTATGAACCCCTATTTCTTAACCTAACTTTTACTTTTGATTTCTTCTTTCAAAGTCACATGACCAGTGCACATGATCATGGGAGTATGCACGTGACCCAGGTCTAGACTGGTCTAGACTATGACATCATGCCTCATGGTTTACACACCTATTTAATTACCAATACTTCTCTTCCATTCTACACTGCCTCCATGAGAACAGTATGTACTTGTATAGTAATTCCTCACATGCACTGCTTGGTCCATGCATGTATCTGTACAATATATAAAGGCTTGTGTTCATCGCTGGACCCCCAGCTTTGACCATTTGTCTATTCAGGTTAAAACCGTCCGATTGGTGTGCTTCAGCTCTCATTCCAGTTCCCTTCTCTTTTCATCTTTGCCAGCCTCTAGTGTTTAGGCTGTAAGGGCTTTGGCTAGTGGTGTGTTCGCAAGGGCATAACACTTGGTCAAAGCTTGATACACTACCCGGGTCTCAGGGTCAAGGAAACAAGAGCACACAACCACTTGACAGTTGCTGGATTGTCATATCCAGATAAGGACTTTTAGCCGCCCAGAGATAGGGCCTCGTCCAGGGAGTTTCCTATTTGCATTTTCATTGTCCCCTGCTGCCTTTTAGGGGAGTGTCCAAGAAGCACACATTTTGTATTGCTAGTTAGAACCTTCTTCTCACCCATTTGAGTTGATAGTCTGTGCTCGGGTCGTGCTGAGTTTGCGAAGTCTGACCACTGACCTCTCACAGAAGTCTTTGGGCTGAGGATATCCCGTTGTGTTAGTCCCCTGCAGCCAGGGAGGTAGAGCATCAGTTTTTAGCTCTAGAATTAGATCGATACAAATAGTTTATGTGTAGTTGGTCTTTGGTTAAAGGACAGCTGAAGAAAATTTGCTATGAAACCTTTCGACGCAGAAGGTATTACCTATGGTTGAAAAAATACTTTTTATGACCCTTCATCTGTCGAGTCCCCAGAGCACACTTGGAAGATAGTGTGCAGTAAGGAGTAGATATTCGAAGTGAAACCCCTAGAAGATCTTTTTTCCTGACTACATTTATCCCCACCTTCCTCCTCCTCCAAAAACAAGATGGCCTCAGAGGCTGATGATTTGAAAGAGCTACTTGCAGCTTTCTTGCAAGAACGACAGAAGGAAAGTGCTTCCATTACCAAGAAGGTCACTAACCCAGGAGAATAGGAAGGCAAGTGATCTAAATTTAGAAATTGGATCACAAATGTCAAGGTCTGGGTCTTGCTCCAAAAGTGGGACTTGGACAAACTGAGGACTGTGGCCATCCTCTCCCAGATGAAGGGAAAAGTGGCTGCCTATGCAAAACTCCAGCTGGAGGAGTACTGCAATGAAGAAGAGGAGGTTAACCAGCAAGGAAACCACCGGGCAGACAATGCCTGGCCAGATTGGCGATACCTCCTCACCGATATATGGGAGCACTTTCAAATATACATGCTTGCCCACAAGAGCTTGAAGGCTCTTCAAAACCTCAAACAAAACAATGCGCCCGTCAATGCGTTCCTCCAAAGGTTCAATGTACTCTCTAGAGAAGTGGACGTGGAAGAGCACCACACCATAAACATGCTCAAGATGGGAGTGGACCCCCACATTTATCTACAGATTCATATGAATGCACCAGATGAAGAAACCCAGTTGCAAACCTTGATCTTGGCCTACAGGAGAGTGGGTCGAGCATTCGAGTCTGCCACAATAGAACATGGCATGAACTTCAGGTGCAGCACCCAGCAGCTGCAACAAGGACGGTTCCAGAAACCTTGGATTTCAGGACCACAAGGGAGCCAGCCCCTTCACTTTACACAAACTGGTACTCAGCTGGGGAGAGGAGCCCCAATGAATATCGATGCCATTAACACCAGCCAAGACACAAGGACATGCTACAGGTGTGGGAAGCCTGGGCACATTAAGTGGGATTGCCCCCAAAACCCCAACAAGAGGCCAAGGCCTCAACAAGGTTCAGCCCCGCCCAGGGCTCAAAACAGGGCTATAGGAACATGGGTACTCAACGAGGAAACGGGTGCCTATGAGCAAAACTGGGAGGTACAGTCTCCCCAAGTCCAAGTGCAATCCAGTGCTTCAAGTAGGCAAGCCTACATGGGAGAAGAAGCACGAGCCTATTGACTCAATATGTTTTTGGCCAAAGTGAAAGCTAAGGCCACAGAGTCTTTAAAAGGAAGCAGTCCCTGAACAGTAGGGTGTTCAGTGGACAAGGACCTAAAAATACAAAAAAAAAAAAAAAAAAAAAATAGTTTACAATTGGCTTCTGGGCTATGATAGTCAGCTCAGAAATATTTATGAAGTACTATCACATGTAAAACCGGACTGTGTATTGCATGCAGTGAGTAGTAGTAAAAGCTTAACCAAGGAAAAATCTGTGGTTTCAGCACCTCATTCCCGTTCTTCTTCAATTTCTGAGTGGGGTCTCAGGAGCAAAAGCTCTGCAGGCCAGCCAGAGTGGAAGTGCCCTTCTGAGGAAACTCAGTCATCCATGGAAAGTAATTCAGAAAGGCCAGCTAATATAGAGCCACTACAGGATGACCTCTCATCATGCTCTGAGGAGGACTTCCCCATATGTACTATTAGTTCTACTCTTACATATTTAATATCAGGTGATTCAAAGTCCAAAAGGGAGCCTCCATCATGGAGCTCGGTGCTGGACTCAAACAATAGCATGCTTAATTCCCTGTTGGACTATACCTTCTCTTCTTCGCTAACTATTAATAAAATCCCTATGGAGAAAAGTTCATTGACGTGTGGAGGAGAATTCTCTCCTCTGATAGCCATCACATATCAGAGCCTGGGCCAGTGGAAAATGAGTACACTAAAGGCTCTATTAGACTCTGGAGCAGTAAACACATTCATTGATAAGAAATATTGCGAAAGCCAAAAAATTAAACTAATTCCTTTAGAAAAACTGGTGACTGTATTCAATGCTGACAGCTCTCAAGGAGCAGCAGGCAAGATTCAGCACAAGGTAAAATTATTTATTTCAATTCACAGACATTACAAAACAGTAGAGGCATTTGTGATCTCATTAGGGTCACATGCCATGATGATCGGGTATGATTGGCTTAGTCGCCATAACCCTATGATAGATTGGGTCAAAAAGACCATATCCTATGGACACTGCACTGAACAATGTCACCTAATTAAGAATGCTATAGAACAGCAATTTGTAGATGTACAAAGTATAGAACCTGAAGTCGTGGATAAAGTCCCAAAAGAGGCAGCCTGCTGCAGAGCGCAGAGTGCCCAAGGTTCAGAAGAGTCCTAAGATGGAGAGAGCCACCTCTCCTTCCTTATCCTATGATAGTGGGTTCAGGATTGAGTGCACCAAGTGTGGCAAGTCATGGCCATGTAGAGACCATAAACCAAAGTCTACAAATAGCTCACCTAGTACTACTTTTGTACCTAGTAGTAATACCAGCAATAGATATACAGCATTACCAGTAGAAGAGTCTAGTAACTCCTCTGAGGGGATTTCTAGGATTGAATTTACCTCAGGAAAATGGTTGTACTCCACACTAAGAAAGAAAAGTGCCAAGGACCAAAGAAAACCACTGTGAAAGAATCCAGCAATGGCTCAGAAGAAATCCCTCATATTGAATTTGCTTCTGGAAAAACAACTATTGTTCATACCAGAACATCTAAAACCACTTCCCAGAACAGAGGTGAAGCCAAGGAGTTGCCAAGAATAGAGTATCCTTCAGGCAAGATGGTAGTTGTCCATTCAAAAGACAAGAAGGTTGTTCAGAATTAACCAAAGAAAATTCTCAAGAACCCCAACACTGATGCACAAGTTGAGCATGTGCTAGCAAAGAGTGTTTTTTTTTTCTTGAAGTGGTCCAAGAAGACTGAATGGTTCCACTTCCATTGAGAGGACCATCGGGCATAGCCAGTTATGATCTGTACTTCTTGGAAGCAGTGACAGTTCCTGCTCATGAACAGGCATTAGTGTTCACTGGACTACATGTAGCCATTGAAAAAGGTCACTATAGCAGAATTGCACCATGGTCAGGCTTGGAAGTTAAGGCCTCAATAGCCACCAGAGCTGGTGTAATCAACTCTGATTATAGAGGGGAAGTAAAAATCCTACTCTTCAATCACTTGGATAAAGATTTTGTTGTCAATGCAAAAGACCATGTAGCTCAATTGATAATCAAGAAGATAGCAATGCCTATAGTGCTAGAAACTAAACACTTTAAAGATGATACTAAGCAGGGAAACAAAAGCTTTGGCAGCACTGGTATCAAGAGAGTATGCCAACAATGGCTAAATACAGTCAATCCCTGGTCCATCAGATAAATTCAGCAACAAGTGCATAGCAAAGATGAGAGGCACATACTTGAATATATCTGCTCTTTTATACATAATGAATGATGACCAGAAGTGGATAGGAATTTACTTGCATACCTCCAGAATATGTCCAGTGAGGAGTCCACATGGGTGCTTCATGACCTGCAAAAGAAACTGTGATTCAAAAAGGCATTGGAACAACAAAGACTCCACAATGATATGCATCTTGTATAAGATCTAGCTGAAGCATCTACTCAATGGCAAGATGAAGTCCAATAGAGTAGAGGTTATGCACCAAGGGTCTTGTTGGTGATCAACCTCACACCAATGGAGAGTTTGGAGCAAGGTTGAATTGTGTAGAACTAGCTTATAGTACATGGTGAAAGAGGACACTATTTATATGATGAAAGTCTGTGCATAGATCAAGGAATATAATGGAACTCAAGAGAAGGGTTCCATAAAAGGAGAAAAGTGTTTCTTATAAAGAAGAATAGTCAAGGGATTATAGAACATTTGAGAAAGGGAAAAAACATTCCATCTGAAGTTAGGAATATGAGAAGAAAAGGTCAATGCATGTTGAGACACTAGGTTTGCTAGGGTGACCTAGGAAAAAGAAGATACAAAGAACAGAAAAGTTCTCAGAATACTGCCCTATCATAACATTACCCCATTTGTAGCTTTGAAGGACCACCTCAAAGACTACTTTGACAACATCAGTGATTACTACCTCAAAGTTCTGGCCCTGATATATCACCTCTGTTGTAGACAACATCATTATTGTCAAAGTTAGAGGCCAAGAAAGCACAATGTTCCTCTAGGCAGGCACTAGCAAGATGACCTGGTACACTGCAGCATGCACAAGAGCAGAAGGGGCAATGATGGGGAGAGTAACCAGCTGCATTACAGTACTGGAAAAAATGACAAGGGCATCTGCCATGAATATGGCCAGGGGCCCAGATAAAGCATTTGAGGCAGTGATACTAGGGGCACTGGTGAATGAGGTAGGAGGGGGAGTCACACTAAAAGCAATGGAGGAAGTGAGGAGAAGGGATGGAAAGGCCAGGTAGGGTTTTGGGCTTGTCAATGATGATCAGATTAGTGATGGACCCCTATGGAGCCAATATAGTGGAAGTCTCCTGCTCTTTTACAGCTCTATCAGCTACCTCCAGTCCTTTGGCACAAGCCATCTCAAATTCAGTGGGGGTGCCACCAGTGGCAGCATGGATAGAGGGGGAAAGCAGGGACATGGAACATTCAATAGGAGTAGCAGGGCAGATAGGGACATTGAGAGGGGGCATAGGATTGGAGAGAGAATGGTCATTTTTGTAAATCTGCTGATCTATTGGATTCAACAACTCATAAATGGAGCCCAGGATATTGGTGAGGTTAGTGAGAGGGAGGCAATCAATGACATAGCCGAACCCATTGGTATGCAACAGCCCTAGAATAGTGTTTCAAACATTCGCAATCCCAAGTTGGATAGCTACTCCACAGAAGGTTCCATTGACATCTTGGTAGAAGTGTTGGGGGACAGTGTCACTGTAGAGGTAATTAAGGGAAGAATAGGTGCGAAATAAAGTAGCAAGACCACATAAGGTGGCATTGCTTGTAAACATAGGATTGTTCTCTATCAAAAGTGTCAATCTGATATTCAACAGTATAGAAGCATAGAACATGTTGCACCTGGCAATGGAAAGGCACATAGAGCAGACTCAGTAGAAAGGCAGGGTGTGAGGGGCTGGGCAGTAGGAGCAGAAAGATGAGAATAAAGAGGAGGTATGACCAATAGATATGTTTGATGATTCAGGCTGGGGGAAAATCAGAGGGGAATCACTTCTTATATTCATCTAGGATGGTCTGTGCATTTTCCAAGTTTTCCTTGAATTCCCACATAGATTCAGAGATAGGCCATTCCTTCCAGAAGATCAGGAAGCAGAATAATCCATGAATCTTCTTATAGCATAGGATCTTTCCAACTTCAAATTCTTTTTCATCTCCAATGACATCAGGTGGATTGCAGGTGAAATTTGGACCATGTTCCAGTCTCCTGATAGGATGATAAGAGAGAAGCATGGAACACATTATGGATTTTCCATGAGAGTGGAAGTCAGAGACAATAGGTGATGGGGGTGATGACCTTTTTGATTTCAAATGGGCAATATCTCTTTGGAAGGAGTTTTTGCAATTGGTCAGGGACACAGAGGTTCTTCCCCTCCAGCCACACCTTATTGTCCAGTTTTTAGGGGATGAACTTGATGAGGATGTGAAATTTCATCACTTTGTGGGCCAGTTTGTGGACTGCTAGGGCCTTGGCTTGGGCTTTATTAATGTTGGCAAGGTGTTCATCAAGGAAGTCAACAAAGGAGGGGTGGAGTGGAGGGTATGAACAGGGTTCATACCCCATCATTAAGGAAAATGGTGTCTTTTTAGTAACTGAATGGATGGAAGAGTTATGGTAGAACTCAGCAGATGGAATAAGCTCTTTTCACTGAATTTGTATGCTGTTACAGAAGATTTGAAGGTAGGTTTCTACCTCTTGATTGACCCATTTGGTCTCTCCACTGGTTTGCATATGGTAGATGGAGGATAGGTGGATATCATATTCAAGGAGTCAGGTGAGTTCTTTGGTGAATTCTGAGGTGAACTGGGGGCCACTGTCTGATATAACATGGTCATGAAGACCAAACCTAGTAAAACCTTTTTCATAGAACACTTTAGTGACTCCTTCCATGCTAATATTAGAGTTACAAGGAGTCAAAATTACCCCCTTTGTAAGCCCATGATTGACCATGATCATGAGGGCATCATAGCCTTGAACTGGGGGAAGGCTGGTGAAGAGATCAATAGAAATCTGTTGAAAGGGGTGGGTGCAGGTGGAGGGGAGAGGGAAAAGTGGGGGAATGACAAGGTGGGTGTTCACCTTAGAGGACTGGCAGACTGTGTACCCAGAAATGAATTGATGAATGAATGCAGCAAGGCCAGGCCACCAATAGTTGTGAGAGATTAACTCTGTAGTGTGGAAGATGCTGCTGTGTCTGCCAGCCAGGGATTCATGAAGAGATTTAACAAGGTCATAGTGGACAAAGGTGGGGATGTAGAGGTAGCACTGGAAGTAGAGGTTGCTGTTATAGTAAACCCAGTCCTCAGGATGGAAGTAACTGAAGAGGGGTTGAAAGTTTTCCATGGCATGAAGGGCAGACTGAACAAGGGGATCATGTTAAACAACTGGAATCACACAGCTGGAGTCCTCTTTCAGAAACTAGATTTATTACAGTGTAAATATGACATACCTGGAGTCCTCTGTCAGAAACTGAAGAAAGCGGTAACAAAGGAACTCTGACTATAAACTAGGTATGGAACAAATGCAAACAACAAGTCACATTGTGGCACAAGATCTAAATATGGTGAACTAATCAAAATGTGCAAAGTGCACAATCAGAAAGCTAACACACCTCCCTGATTGTGCAACTCTGTGAAATAACTAACTGTGAGGAAATGAAGGAAGTTCAAGCATAGAACAGAAATGCTGTACTTTCACTCAAGGCAATGCCTTGGTCAAAAGATCAGCTGGCATATCTGTAGTAGGAATGAAATGAGGCAAAATGAGACCTTTTTCAACAATATCTCAAAGCCAGTACCACCAGAGGTCCAGGTGCTTCATCCTACCATGGTGCTTAGGGTGTTTGGCAACCTTGATCACTAACTGGTTGTCCATAAGCAACCTAGAAGGGCCAGTTGGCTTGAAACAAATTTTCTGGAGGAGTTTGTGCATTCAGACAATTTTCTTGCCAGCCTCACATGCTGTGATGTACTTGGCTTCAGTGGTAGAGAGGGTGAAAATTGGTTGGTCCTTGGACATCTAGGATACAATACTGTTATGCTTGGACCGAGTAAGTACGAGCGTAGACTTGACTAGCTCAATCCACATATCGTTCTAAGTGTGCAGTCACAGCTTAACCCCCAACTGCAATGGAGGATTTGGGATAGGGACTATGTTGACGGATCCGAGGGATTGGTCGCGAGGATTTAATAGTATATCCAAGTAGATCTAGTCTAAGGAGTACTGTATACAGGGTGAGGTTTATATACTGGTATAAACTGAGCACGGACCAAGTTCATAAAAGGAAATAAAGAGATTGTACGACCTGAGGATGAATGGCCATAGGCCGAAGATAAGAGATAAGAGAGAGCTTGTAATCAAGAAATCGGCCGAGCGAGAAGTCTAAAGGTTAGCACATGCCTGTGGGAATGGCTAAGTGGTTATACAGTTCGCATGGAGCAAGAAATAAAGGAGAAGAAAAGAATAAACCATAACAAATACCAGAACTGATCTTGATGACATATGTGCTAGTAAAGTGACTGAAGTCCTTGCAACCACCATGATTTGCATCAGAGAAAGTGGTAAAGAGGTCAGAAGTTGAGGGATCTGGAGAATAGGTGATGCTAAAGCTCAAAGAGCCTTGGATATAGTGAAAAAGGTGCTTGATTGCATTCCAGTGTGCTACACCAGGATCAGAGATAAAAGAGGCAAGCTGACCCACAGCAAAGGCAATATCTGGGTAAGTGGTGCAGGAAAGATACTGCAGTGAGCCTATGGCACCCCCATAATCCACAGAATACATGAAATTGCACTCTTCCATAGTCCTAGAACTCTGATTGTGCGAGAGGCAGAGTCCAGGCTCCATGGGCATCGTGACGGGCTTGCACTCAGCCATGTTGAACTAGAACAGCATGTCAATGCAGTATTGGCACTAGGAAATGGTAAGGGAGCACTTTTGGCGATCACGATCAATCTTGATGCCGAGGATCTCTGTGGTAGGCCCCAAATCATGCAATTTGAAGTTTTCAGTAAGATCTGTGATTGCCTGCTTGATTGCATCAAGAGATTTGGATGCAAATTTTATATCATCTACAAAGACAAGCAGGATGATCTGGACATCAACTTGAGTGAAGATATATACTACAGCATCAGAGTATGTTTGGGCAAAGCCCAAGGATTCCAGAGTAGTGTGCATCTTGCAATTCCACCTGTTTCCACCTTGCCTGGTATCATAAAGTGCTTTCTGAAGCAAACAGACTGTCTGCTTGTGATCTCCTTCTTCAAAGCCCTCTGGTTGCTCCATATAAACATTGCAGTCCATTTTGCCATTAAGATAAGCATTAAAGATGTCAACTGACCAGAGATGGAGATCATGGATGGTAGCAAGTGCAAGGATGATGTGCAGAGTGGGTAAGTGGACTGTAGGAGTGAATACCTCAAGGAATTCAAAACCGAGATGCTGTGAGAAGCCCTGTGCAACTAAACGGCCCTTATAGCACTCAAAGAAGCCATTAGCATGATACTTCTTGGTAAACACCCACTTGGAGCCAATAACTGGGCAATCCTTTGGGCGATTGACTAGAGTCCATGTCCCATTTGTCTTGTGGGCTGCTAATTCATCTAGTGCAGCCTGTCTCCACTCTAAAGTGTTCTCTCAATTCATTGCATTTTTAAACGATCTGGGGTGCGCTGTGGTAGCAAAGCAGTGTGCAATATCTGCATTTTCTGCCTCAGAGTCTAAATTGTCATACACAAGCTGTGCTGGGCTAAGCTTCTACCATTCATGAGGTCTCTGGCGTGTTTGCTGTGGCAGACACACTCCAATGCCAATGGGATTATGCATAGGTTCAGGCACAGGTGGTGGTGTCTCTGGGATGTCTGGAAGTGGTTGAGGCATTGCAACTGGGGTGTTGGGTTCTGAATCCTGTTCCCCAGCAGGATCAGGCACCCCCCCAGGATGCAGAACCCCAGGAGCCTCAGAAATCTCATCATTTGTAGTGTCCTCAGTGTCAGGTGCTGTATAAGGCACAGGAGTCTGGGCACAAAGTGAAGGAGTGGGTGTGGATGCAATACCAGTGATATGCTTGTCAAAATCAGTGCATTCAGAGATAATCATGCACTTGGTAGTCAGGTTGTAAAATTTCCAGCCCTTGTAGCCATTAGGGTATCCAATAAAGACACATTTCTCATAATGAGGCTTCAATTCAGTACATTTGTCCTTCTGGATGTGCACATAAGCAGTTGATCCCCACATACAGAAGTGGAACACATCTGGTTTTTGTCCATGCCACAGTTCAAAAGGCAGCAGCAGTTGGGCATCAATTCCAGACATGGATGAGTGCAGTGAATGCTTCACCCCAAAATGCCATTGCCAGGCCAGATTCTGCCAACATGGCAGTGAGGCGCTCAGATAGAATGCAATTGGCATGCTCAGCCACTCTATTTTGCTGAGGATGTGCCTGGACAGTGTGCTGGTGCTCAATACCGCATTCCTATGTGAATTGGAGCATCACATTGCTCATGTACTCACCACCCTTGTCATCTTGCAGTGTTTTGATCCATCATTCACTCTGATTCTCTGAAAATGCCTTGAACTGCTTGAATATTCTAGCATATTCCATACCAGCCCTAAATTGGTCTGTGCACATCTGTAGCTAGTATATATAGTAGTCAGTAGAATATTCTGTTCTTCTTTACATTTGGTATGTCATCACTTTAGGCCTTCACAGTTTGTGGAGTGATCCTGATAGTCTTGGCCAAGGTTTCTGTATAACACTGGATACCAGTATGATCCTAACAATGTCAAGAAGGGGCTATTCAAATCAACATTATTATTGAAGGTAAAGTCTTACTCCAAACAGGTGGACACATGCCTGAATGTAAACACAGGGATTCAAACAAATATTTACCTCCCCTTCTTCAGCTAATGACATTATTGTGGGCAAACACCCTGAGACACAGAAATGGACATGCTCAATGACTGGCAAAGCCCTCATTTCCATATAGTATCCCTTATTGGAATGCATTCTGTCGAGCTATGGGTGATTGCATATGCTGCAATTTAGGTAATGCCAATATAGAGAGGTGTGTATTTACTAACTGATGGGAAATCACAGCTTTATTTTGCATTATCCAGCTTGACATGCTGGTGCATGATGGACAGCAATTTCACCACCAGTATATTTTATCAAAATATTGTCAGCTACTTCAAAGCTCCTCCAGGCCCACTTGCAAAGGTCTGAGTACAGAAGTTGTTGTTGTGGTGGGATGGGTATGTGATGGTTTGAATTCTGATCTTGATACTAATGATATACAACAGGAGTGTCTTTGATGTCAATCAAGAGATTCCTCATTTCCACAAAGCTGTTGCATTCTTATCTGTTGCATAGTTGGCCAGCCAGCCCACATCCAGTGAAGTTTCTAGGGTACCTGTGTGTGCTATATGATTATTACATAACTGATCTGAAATCAATTTTCATACATCCCATTTTAATAGCATAATGTGTTACTATTGTCATGTATATATTAGATGCCAATATATCCTGAGCTTGTTTCAGATGCTGTAATTCTTAATAGTGTGATGAGAATTTTAGCTTATCCATGGAAAGTCTATGGAAGATTCTATATATCATATAGGATATGTGGCAGTCTTTATTCAATCCCTAACTTAACACAATGTTGAGCCAGTTTTCATTGCCTAACAATTATGAGTGGATTAGCAACCAACCCAATCATTATAAAGATCATATCAATAAATTGACATTTCTATGATTCTCATATTATTATTCAGAAATGAAATAAATGCTATACTGCTGGCAAAATATATGGTATAAGCAATGATCAGAATGCAGCAACTGAATTCCATTGTATAATATAATTAGAACACATACCATTTATATAATAATTCTTTTACTCTATGCAAAGTGTTATAACAAATAACAAAGATGGTCCTTCACAACTTTTACCAGGCTGTAGGAAATTAACAATCACATTGTTTCTCAGTATTATATGCTGATAAGACAATATAGTATGGGTGAAGATCATAATAAATAAGCTGACTCTCATTATTATAGCATTATTAAAATGCTTGTGCCATGTTATATTCATTCTTTCATCAATCACAACACAAAAAAATTAACATGACTTATTAAAACTTCTATAAAAATGTAAGAAATTGGAAATCACATTGTTCTAAACATTGCTATATCACACTCTTATAAGATGGCATAGTATGAACAGAGACCACAGTCTAGTAGTTGGATTCTATTACAATAATGATGTTAGAACACATATAACATTTTCATATTCATTATCTTGTTCAGAGAGATTTCTATCCCAAATGATAAGGATTTGCATTGAGAATGTTTCAAGAAATTGGCAATTACACTGTCCTTTGTATTGCTATATCATATGATTAACAGATGATATAATGTGAACAAAAACCAAAATATACTAGCAGGATTCCATCATAAGATGATTGAAGCTAATAATGCTTATAAAGTCTAATTTGTATGAAGAATTGGCTCTCAGGACAGTTATAGACCATTTTTCTAGTTATTATCAGTGGGCTCTGACCTATATATGTTTGTACATAGGATTAGCTACCTGATAATAATAATAATTAAGATTATTGCAAATGTAGGGCTTATAATCACCTTATATGATATTATCTGAAGCTTTCAAATTCAGTGATGTCAAAGTAGTTTGTGGTTTCGTACCGCCGCCGCCACTGTCATCGCATTTGTCTCGAAAGGAACGTAGTGCGGCTCCAGGCAATTTGAAACATGTCGCTCGGGCCACTCCGAGACTACATACCGTTGTAGTGCAAGGTCCTTCGACAGTCGAGAACGCGCTGCGGACCTTATCCGGGTCGAGGGTTGCGCAACCTTGGTATTGTCAAGTAGCGCTCCCCCAGGACCCACCAAGAAAAGACCCGATAATTAGGCCTGAAGTGACCTAACCGGGTTCCAATACAGTCCAGAAGTGGGGGTCTACGAGTCCGTGGCCCTGACGACAATTTCATACACATATATCAGGCATCTATCCAACAATCCGACACAGTTGAGCTCGAGTCGGCGTTGTCACACAATGTACGTGCGCGTACGCGAGCTACCGTTGACGGGCGCATGTCAGCAACGTGTCAGCTGAACTCCATAGGGATAGAATCGAACTTGATATACTCTCCGTACTTGCCTAATATATTTGTGAGCTGTCAGTCACCGCGTCCATCAATGAAATCATAAGCAAATGATGATGTTTCGGTCAGAGAGAAAACCGCGTCACTTCACCATTAGATGAAAAGTATCCCGAAAACGACAACAGAACAAGCTTAGAATTTCAGGGTGGCTCCCAAGACAGCGCAATATGCCCCGTTGATAATGTGATTCGCTGCAGTGATCGCGTCCGGTGACCGGATTGGAGTGAGAGTTTCGTATTCTGGGTCTTGGAAAGCTTGGCGCACCGTGCTAGTTTGAAGAAAGAAAACTGCTTGTCGTAGGTTATGAGGTAGCCATTTTTTGAGTCGTACGCCACACGTCTGCAACATTCATTTATCGGCTTGACGCGTCGAGGCAGATTATGTCGACCGGGAGAGACGTTCCGGCCCCTGATACGCGAATGTTGTGGAGGATACCTGATGGCGCCCCAGCGCAGATCACAAGGCCGCCATGTACGTAGCTTGAATGTGGAGCATTCAGAGGCTCCTAACAAGTCGACTCCACATCCACAAATAACAGCGATACGTGTGAAGCTCTTGGGCTGCCTAAATTGTATAGTGGTTCAGCAGAGTGGAGCACGAATTACGCCTACAAGGTCGTGCACATGTTCTGTCCAGAATTCGTCTTGTGGAGCTTGCTAGACATCTATCCGCGACATTGGACGCAGATGTCGCAAGACACTCTGGGAGATATCACGTCATTATCACTGAGAAGGGGACGGTGATCACCTCAAGTGTACGACGGTCGCATGGTAAAAAAGGCAAGTGTCCCAACCTCCCTCGTGCCACCAATGGGGAGAAGGCGCCTCTATCGATGCTGCTTGTGCATCATCTGCTATGCTGCCGTGTGAGACGCTGGGGTTCATCGATCATGATACGGACCCGTTGAGCTCCGACCGCTGTCTAGACGGACATGCGGGAAGCCGGCTGGGCACTCGGAACGTCCAGATGGCCGCGAGAGATACGTGTATGAGAGATTTATCCTATTGGGTTCATTAGGTGACTATGGCCCAGCAGTGACTCGAGGGTTTGCACCCCAAATCCCATACCAGTCATGGTGCGACTCCACGGAGCGACCGTCGCGATTCGCGATGAATTGGCGGGTAGGTAGATATAGCGCCCATCAATGCGCTCTGTCGTTCCATGGGATCCAATACAGGGAATGTGAGCGCGGATGGTAATACTGTAAGAGGTCATTAGAAGAAGGGGTGGGGTGGCTCAATACTTTAATCATGTTTCAGATATCGCGTATTATGAGCCCGGCGTAGCCAATATATATATGTAGCTACAATGGAAAGGACAACCGTTAAGGGAATGACGAGGCACCTTGAATCAAAACCAGTTCATAAAGCCCAACCATATTGAGGTGCCGGCCTGTTCCAAGGGTTTCTCGACTGATCATCTGATCTGGAGCAAGCCTAGAATTAGATGACACTAACGGCGGAAAAAACAAGCCGTCGAGAAGAGATGGATTACGGAATCCTGCTGGTTTGAGCGGCACAGTGAAGTAATAGTAACAGACGATGACGACGGTGCACAGGTGGATAACTTTCTGTGGGTGGAGGCCTGTCGGAATGTCCCTTCTCGTGATGACATAGGCAAGCAAGAAAGGCAGAAGAGCTTCGGGGGGTCGCTAGACAAACGGGAAACACTGACGGATAATCTGTCGGTGCAGCTGGCTATGACACGGCGGGAAATGTGCTTGGATGCAAGTTTTACTGGTTGGGTCTGGGTGAAGGTACGTTCTCGGAGATGCAGGGGAATCGAATCCGAGACTTTGTCCACATTCCGGCAGGCGTCGAGACCACCGGGGGCTATCCAGGCGAACGTCGGAGGCTGTCTGTTCCCTCGTGTCTTCAGTGAGGCTACACTCCCACGATCACGTTCATTTCTTCCCCTGTCACCGGCTGCCCGTATACATACCCCTTCCTCTCATTCCCTTTCTCTCCAGTCCCATGTCCACTTCCACACCCGTCTCCCGTCCACCGTCCCGCTCTGAACGCCTCCTCAGGGATACCCTCCGCAAGGACGATACCCTTCGCACGTATGGCGCGCACTCCTCACGCCCCCGGTCAACAACTTCGACCAGTTGTGACGGCGACGATGACGACGATGACTTCTTTCGGTCCGCCATCCTCTTCCGCTGTTCCTCGCGCAGGAACAGTGCTGCGTCTGCGCTTGGCCATGACCATCCACATGGCTTCTACGTCCCAGACGAGAGCGAGCATGCATCATATTCTCGCCTTCTACGCTCATCCTCCTGCTCTGGTTCCTCGCGCTCTGGTTGTTCAGATCGTAATCCTTCCCCTCGTTCTGTACGCGCGGAGGAGAAACTGGAGGAACTTTCACGCTTCCATGACGCCGCTCCACACGAGGCTGTTCTACGCAATCGTCTCGACTCGGTCATGCACAACATGTGGATAGACAGCGACAGAGATGCTGTCGATGTGAGTGTTTGTGTCGCAGTGTTTTGACCTTCATTCTTCTCTTCACGACAGGCACTGACACATGTCCAGCCACACACCGCGTCTCCCCCTTCATCGCTTAGTTCTATCTCCAATTCACAGGCACACTCGCATGAATCGCACCAGACGCATTTGACAGTCCCCGACTGCGATCCGTGCGTACCACTCTCATTGAGACGGCCGTTCCCCAAGGGACATCGACAGACTCGGTCCGCGTCTGTCGTGCATACACAACCGACATCCCATCTGCGAACTTGCACGCCACCACGTGTGATCTCTCACTCCCCACAAAGTCCTCGGGCCGTGCATGGATTATCCTCGCCTTTTCAGACTCCCATGTCACAGGAGAAGGAAGAGCTAAAACGCCTTCACCCAGACTCTCCCTGGATGTATGCGAGGTTACCACCATCGCCACCCACGTGTTCAGCCGAACCATCGAAACGTGGCAGGCCCACGGTTGTGGCCTTCGTTGCCGGTCCCCCGATAGTCGACACACACGCGCATGTACCGACGCATCCTTCTGGACAGCATTCTCCTAATTCCTCGTCTTCCTTTGACCCCGAGGCGGCCTCTCACGCCCTCAAACAATTACCAGGCTACGTGTCTTTTGCATCGGTTGCTGGTCTTGGAGCCCCACCCGAAGAAGAAGACAGACGGGGTACACGAAGATCATTCGCTGGTCTTACTCTTGGAGGCGGAAAAGGCCGATTGCCCAGCCTTGGCCTAAGCAGCGGGAAATGGTGGATGTTTTAAAATCCGTTGAGCTGAAGCTGCGCATGCAAAAGCGGCAGACATCTGACATATTTCGGGATCTGATCCTTTGTCATGATATCTCCCTAAGCCATTGGGTGACGTGTCAGGACAGGTGAGTCAGGTTGAAGCGCCGTCCGCACCACACACCTCGGAATCACCTGACAACCGCCACTCGGGCCACATGAAACCTTTTGCCTGCACCTTACGATAGGTAATAACAGACAATGTTATGGTAACTTATCCCACACATGGAAGGGGACATCTCACCCTCTGTCGGTCGTTTTTCCTTGGGACCACCTCGCTTGGGCAGCGTCGTGTAAACATTTTTCTGTACCAATGGTTTTTGTTCTGTCATGGTAATTTAGTCGTGGGTCGCCGTGTACGATTGGATTAGAGAGATGGATGCATAGCCTTGGCGTGGACGAGGCTGCGTCACACGCGCACATTCAACATGCCATCAAAGCACCCTCGTGCATCCTTGACGGGCACGCTCGTGAGTGCTGACCATGCTGGCGGCCGTGACGTTATATCAACCCGAGTTCCGCGAGACAAACCATAACTGTGTCCGCCAAGGTCCTACCTTGACTTTTTGGTGCAGTGGCAAGTTTTCTGAAAACCGATCAGCGGGCAGGAATCATTTCTGATGGTGGTGATAGACTGTTCGTGGTGGGTTAGAAATAGTTCAGGGACGGCCGCGCAATCGTTACTTTCTTTTTGTGGGGACTTTGATGTCCTCGTGAGAGGTCCGATGATGACGCTGCGTGCATTCGGCAGTCGCTTCATTCCTGATGGCTCTGATAGAGTGTTCGCTCGCAGGTGGGGATGCGTATTTGCACAAACAATGCCAAACAAGTTCCTCGGTACTTTTCTGTAGCGATGGAACTTCCAGTGAAGTCGTGCAGAGCGGAGATCCCTTGGATCGCACCTCCGGTCGCTTGCTACCACTGAGGGGTTTGACAGGGTCATCCCACATGAACCCTCATCGAGAACCTAACCTTCCGAGTGTGCGGGCAACCTCCTCTCCGTACCATGGGAATCAGACAGACTTTCGCTTGGTGCGTCCCGTGTCTGTTGGCCGCCTTTTTGCCGCTTCTTCTGTATCTCAGGTGTTCATGCACACCCCCCGAACGTCATGGTATATGCGTTGCCTTCCTTCACAAGATCCGCTCTGTGGACGAAAGGACCGATCTTAATCAGTCGTAACTGAATCGTCCCATGTCTCCGCAGTTCCTCCCATGGGGTGCTTTCTATTACCCCAGGTCGTGTGACAGTCAAAATACTTGGCCTTTGTGGAGTGATTCAACTCCGTATAGCGAATGAACGTCCTAAACCGTCTCAAGGACCCCCTATCAATTGAAAGCAGCCCCGGGCTCCTCTCTGTTGAGACGCAGACTTCCCAGCCGTGCGCTTGTATGCGGACTTGCTCCCGGACCTTCACATCATGTCACTCCCGTTTACGATGTTCCATCCGGTGAGGTGACATGGTGGCGTAGTGAGTTCGAAGCATCCACCCTGTTCGATAAGCGTCTCTCGTTTTCATTACCACCTTTCAGTGACTTGATGACCACAAGAAATTGTAAAATACCGCACCATGCGACCCTCGGAACAGTGAAATATGACCGAGTTCTGCACACTAGGTACCCCGTCTCAGTCGATCCGGGACCCTGGCATTAGCCGTGCAACAGGCTTTCCAAATCCAGACTGCTGAGACCTCTTGTACGTATTACACTTGCTGTATTATTAGGTCCTAACCATGCCTGATGCGTCTGTATGTGTCATTGGACCGCATCAAACACGGACACGAACGGGATGCATCTCTCGCGCACTCGCGCTTGATGGTGTAACCGCCTCATGGGCCGTCGATTTTATTTTGAATAGTTCTGGCTATGTCAGAGCCTCACAGGGCGATCGCACATCTCGTCCCGATCAATGCCTGTGTGAGCCTGGTGGCGTCCCTATAGATGAGTCTCCGTGGTGTTCCCTCGTCCATGCCCTTTTGCAAATTCAATTCCTATTATTGAGGGTCGCGCAAGCGACACAGCAATGCTGAATTGACCGCACAGGGAAAAGCTCAAGTAGCACATTAGCAAGTCCGTGGAGCGGTGGGTCCCCCACAGGGTCTCCGCTCGTCCTTGGCTGTACGCAAGCAAAAATATAGAGGCTCTGTGGTCCTGGATTCCGGAACCAGAGTGTCATATCCGTCGATGTGTGCGTATGAGACTCCATTCCATCGTTGTGCCATCACCGCCCTGCATGCTGTGCAAGATAATGCAACTGCAAGGGTTTTTCGCCGTGTACTCGGTAAAGTATTAAAAAAAAAAAAAAAACAGGCGAAAAAAGGTTTGTCACCGGATGTTCGGCATGCGTTCCGTGCTGTAGGACCATGGCAAAAACGCGGATGAGTTTCTCTCCGTTTTTTTTTTCCGCCTCTGGTACGGCAACACCATGCGCAAGGATCAGGCTAACTACGCCGGCAGTCGCAGAAATGCTGCTCGTGGACCGTTGGCACGCAGCGTCAATGACGACCTTTGTTCTGTTGACAGGCGCGGTTTGCGCAGGCGTGTGCCGCGTGTTTTCAACGAGGGTCAAACATGACAACGTTCCCCCTCCGGGCGGCGCCCTGATCAAAACCGAAACAAACGCAACCCCCTTGGTCCCTCGATCGTTGTTGTCCCTTTTAGAAATAAAAAAGGGCGTTTCCGAATCCTGATCCTATACCTGGTCCACCCAAGGATAACAGAGGTGAGATCAATTGTCTTGTTCGGCTCGGCTCCCGGTTTTGCGGCTCCCCCAACCTTTTTTTTTTAAGTTTGCATGACGGACGGTACCCTTGGGCGAGGACCTGGCGGGAGACGTTGCTTGTTTTCCCTTTCTATCTTTTCTATTTTTGCTGCTGTTGCTGCATTGCGTCATGGATCTTCGTTGGCATGACTGGCGACACGGCCTGTCTCGTTTGCCCGACGAATCCCAATAGCCAGGCAGGTGTCGAAACGTCTTGGTCAAACTTGATAACATACAACTAGTCTACACAAGTCTACATATCGTGCATACAACGGTGCC
>JBBPQW010000116.1:0-41155 GCA_038092695.1 Boletus rubropictus | reverse complement strand
CAGCAGAACAGTGGTGATACCCGCCACTAAAAAGAAGGAGGTTCCAAGCCAAGAGGTAGATGACCCCATAGGCATCTCAAGAGTGGAATTCTCCTCTGGCAAAACAGTGGTCTTGCGAACCACTCAAAAGAAAAACACACAGTCCAAGAACAAGGTGGCAAAGGAGGACACCCCTGTTAAGGACATCATGTTCCGACCTCAGATAGAGTTTCCTGATGGTCGAACGGTCTTTCCCCGAGTTGAGAAGAAAAAGGCGGATGATCCACTCCTGCCAAGGAAACTTCTCAAAAAGAACCGGAATCTTGAGTTACCTAGTACTCGCGCTGAGGACGCAGTAGCTAAGGCTAAATCCCAAGGTCTCCTAGAGGTGGTCAGAGATAACCAGACGATTCCACTTCCATTGCGAGGATCTCCAGGTGTGGCTGGATTGGATCTGTACGCTGCGGAAGAAGTGACAGTCCCTGCTCGTGGACAGGCCCTAATCTCCACGAAGACTCGCGTGTCTGTTGAACCAGGACACTATGGACGTATTGCACCCCGCTCTGGCTTGGCAGTTAAAAATTCGATAGCCGTCGGAGCCGGTGTCATTGACTCGGATTATAGGGGGGAGGTAAAAATCCTACTCTTTAATCATTCAGATAAAGACTTCAAGGTCAATGTCAAAGACTGAGTAGCCCAACTCATCATTGAGAAAATCCAAAAGCCAAATGTCATCGAAGTTAGCCGGTTTGAAGATTCAACCGAGCGAAACAACAAAGGCTTCAGAAGTACGGGCATCCGGACGAGTAAACACCAGTCCTGGCTTAACACAGTAGATCCCTGGTCAGTTAGGTGGATTAGACGTCAGGCGTTAGGAACAGACCAAAAGCGCGCGCTTGAACACCTTCAGTCCTTCGTACACGATCAACGGAGACCAGAAGTCAACCGAGATTTACTCACGCACCTTCGGAACATGACCGAAGAAGAGTCCTATTGGGTGCTTTGCGACCTACAGAAGAAACCGCGATTTAAAAAAGCGTCTGAACGACGAAAAGCCCGAAACTCTCTTGAGGTCCCCACCACGATTCACAAAGACGATGGTGCGACTCTAGAGTGTAAGGCGTTAATCGATTCAGGATGTACCGGATCGTTGATCGATGCTGCATTCGTCAAAGAGAATGGCTTGAAAACCACTAAACTCCCCTGTCCCATTCGAGTCTACAATGCCGATGGGTCATTAAATGAAGGAGGGAGCATCACCGAGTTCGCAGTGATAGAACTTAAGATCCTAGATCACAGCGAAAGGATTGCTCTAGCCGTGACAAAACTGACAGCAAACCCGATCTTCCTCGGATACGACTGGTTGTGCCTCCATAATCCTAAAGTAGATTGGCCAACCGGACAAATCAAGTTCAGGTGTGAAAACGATCACATGCCTGCTCTTGAGGAAGACGAGGATGACGACGACGAGAAGGAAGTCAAATACTCCGAAGGCGAACGATTGTTCCAGTTAGATCTCAGGTGGTATCTGAGAAATACAGCCACCGACATCACTGCTAAGGAGTTTACGACTAAGAAGAAAAAGACCTTCAAAGAAGCTGCACCAGGCTATATTCACGACTTCGCTGATGTATTCGCGAAGGAGTCGTTTGATGAGCTACCACCTCGACGCCCGTGGGATCACGCAATCGAACTCCTTCCAGGAGATCATACCATCGACTGTAAGACGTACCCACTAGGCCCTGGTGAACAAAAAGAGCTTGATGCCTTTCTCGAAGAAAACCTTAAGTCGGGACAAATTAGACCTTCCAAGAGTCCCTTTGCCTCTGCATTCTTCTTTATCAAGAAGAAAGATGGACACCTCCGCCCTGTACAGGATTATCGAAAGCTAAATGCAATAACAATATGCAACCGATATCCTTTACCTCTGATCAACGAACTAGTCGACAAGCTGAAAGAAGCAAAGTACTATACGAAGTTCGATGTCAGATGGGGCTATAACAATGTCCATATGGCAGAAGGAGATGAATGGAAGGCTGCCTTCCGCACGAACCGAGGGCTCTTCGAGCCTCTCATGATGTTCTTTGGACTTACCAACTCGCCCGCCACTTTCCAGACGATGATGAACTCGTTATTCAAAGAGTTAATAGATTGTGGCGTTGTAGTAGTATACATCAATGATATAATGATCTTCACAAAAACAATTGAAGAACATCGACATATAGTCCGAGAAGTCCTAAGCATACTCCGACGAGAACACCTGTATCTTAGACACGATAAATGCGATTTTGAAGTCCAGGAAACCGAATTCCTTGGAATAATTGTGTCACAAGACAAGGTGAAGATGGAGCCAAAAAAGGTCCAAGCGATCAAGGAGTGGCCAGTTCCTCAAACACGAAAACAATTGCGAGGATTCTTAGGCTTCCTCAATTTCTATAGGCGATTCGTTAAAAACTTCGCCCAAATCGCTAGGCCTCTTAACGCGCTCACATCAGAACAAAAGGAGTTCAAATGGACTGTAGAACATCAAAAGGCGATGGACTTGCTCAAAGAGACGTTAACGTCCGCACCCGCTCTTGCCATGCCTAATGATAACGATCCGTTCAGAGTGGAGACTGACAGATCAGGAATAGGCGTTGGAGCAGTCCTATCGCAACACCAAGGAGGAATTTGGCACCCCATAGCTTTCATTTCACGCTCCCTCAATAACGCTAAAAGAAACTACCACGCAGCAGATTTAGAAATGCTTGCAGTGATCTACGCGTTAAAAGAGTGGCACCAGTATTTGCTAGGAGCCAAACACCCGTTCGAGGTCTTAGCGGACCATAAGAACTTAGAGTACTTCAAGAAGCCAGTCGACCTCTCCTGCCGTCAAGCCCGATGGCAACAAATTATTCAAGAGTATGACTTCGTCATTACACACCGTTCAGGCAAGATGAACCCCGCTGATCCTCTGTCCCGGAGGCCAGATTATGAAAAGGGGGTAGAGTCTGACAACAAGCAGAAGATATTGCTTCCAGAAACTCTCTTTACTTCGAAACCATCCACTGAAATCAAGGCACAACAATGGGCGTCTTACTTCTCATCCGAAGTGTTGGAAACTCGCGCACAGAAATGGTCTAGCATAGAAACTCAGATTGCTCAGTACCAGAATCGTGCCGAGAAGTATGCAATCGAAGGTTTAGAAAAAGACAAATCCTTGTGGACCAAAGAGAACGGTCTCATTCAATGGAAAGGTCTAGTATATGTACCCTGGGTCAAAGAACTTCGCGAGCAAATCATCAGAGAAAATCATGATCACCCTATTGCGGGTCACCCAGGAGCTCATCGAACGCGCGACCTAATCATGACGCGCTATTACTGGCCTACCCTAAGAAAAGACGTCGAGACGTACGTCCAAGGATGTGATCGTTGCCAAAAAGCAAAAACACGCATGGTCCCTGCCCACACCACACTCACACCGAACGAAATCCCCTCCTCCCCTTGGGAAATCATCTCAGTCAATATAATCGGTCCTTTGCCAGAGTCACAAGGCAAGGACGTGATCCTCACGATTGTAGATAGATTCTCCAAAATGATCCATCTATTCCCGGTCTCGTTTACAATCACCGCCAAAGGAGTAGCCATCATATTCCGTGACCATGTATTCAAGCTTCATGGCACTCCCAAGAAGGTGATATCAGACCGTGGTCTGCAGTTTGTCTCATCCTTCATGAGCGACTTGTACAAACTACTCCACATTGAAGGAAATCCATCTACTGCTTATCATCCCCAAACCGACGGACAGACCAAACGGATCAACTCCGAAGTCGAGTTGTACCTTCAACTCTATGTAAACCACCGCCAGAACGACTGGACCGAATGGCTAGCCCTAGCTGAGTTCGCACACAATCAAAAGACAAGCAGTGCAACTCAGTCATCCCCATTCCTGCTAAACTACGGGCAACAGCCACTTATTCGGACCGACGACCGGCGTGACACTAAGAGTGAAGAAGCCCACGAGTTTGCGTCTAGGATGAAAGAAGCTCATACTCAGGTCAAGACAGCCCTAGAGAAAGCGGCAGCAGAAATGAAAAAATATCACGACCGAAAGGCGCGCACCCCTATCATCTACAAGGCTGGAGACAAAGTCCTCGTTGACGGGAAACACATATGCTCCAACCGACCGACCAAGAAACTAGAAGACAAACGGTACGGCCCGTTCAAGGTCGTCAAAAAGGTCGGTCCGGCAGCATACGAACTCGAACTCCCGAAGACATGGCGAGGAATTCATCCAGTCTTCCACGAATCTCACCTCTGGCCCTACACGGAAGGAGCATTCCCGTCACAAGCCAAACCTACACCCCCACCGCCTGTTGTGGTCCAACAAACCGAAGAGTACGAGGTCGAATACATCGTAGACGTACGTCACCGCCGAGGAAAAACAGAATACCTCGTGCAATGGAAAGGCTATCCACGCGAAGATCATACATGGGAACCCAAGGCACACCTCATGAATGCCAAGGGAGCCATTGACAAATTCTATAAAGAAAATCCCGATGCGATTCGCCAAGCCGTCTTTGACAAATGTGACTGTCTTCTGTGTTCTGGTAATACTACTCTCTTCGCAGACCCAAATTTCAAGTCTTTTGCCGCCTCCCTTATTAAACTTCCCTCTCATCTGTTCGAAATCCCCGCCGTTTCAGAGTAACAGCCTTGAAAAGGGGGTAATGTCAGAATTCCTATTTCCTTTCCCTTTCACGATACTTGTACTGTAGTTTTCCCTTATCTTATCTTATCATACAGCCACTAGGGCTAAGGGACCTGTGACGTCATAATAGTCTAGGCCGTTCTATAGCTGGCCCTCAGTTGGCCCATGCGCTCTCATCATGTAGTATATAAGTAGTTGGTAGAGTATCTTGTAGTTTTCTCACGCTTGGTATTCATTGTTTTAGGCCACATTCACTTTGAGTGTGTGATCCTGATAGATGTGTCGCCCTCTGTCTTGACCACATTATGGTCCGACTACCCAAACCTCATAACGATCTACAGAAGGAGCTTGTAGCGACTTGTAGGTGTTAGAGTAGAATCATTCGCTATACTGATTACCTAATACACTACCTAGTATATCTTGTAGTTGTTTGAGCTACCGTACCTTGTCCATTATCATGAATAACACCTGTCACTTCGTCACGCCTCGTCAACCAGTTGTGCCCACGACATATGACTTTTCAACATAACGGATGATACCTTGCGTTATCGGGGTATTCATAAATTTGGTAACCACACGACAGGCTGTGCGAGCACACTGTTGACCAATGGGCCACGTCCGCAGGTGCTGCAAACTCATTTCTGTTGACCAAAGGGCCATGTCACAGGGACTGTGTTTCATTTCTGGAAGAACCTGGAGTAGGTGCTCCAACCTGCATATATCCACTGCTTCGCTTCACTTTTACTTCACTCGAATCACCCCACATATATCCACATTCCAACTCTCTTCGATCGGTATCCACTGTCACTATCACTCATTTGAATCATGTTTTCAATTCTCAACGCCACTGTGATGCCACGTCTCAATGAGATCAACTATCTCACTTGGCATGTTTGAATGCGTGCATTGCTCATGCGTGCCAATCTCTGGGGCATCATGTCGGGCAATGAGACTGTGCCTGATCCACAAACAGCCGCTCCTGCTACCATCGAAGCATTCACCTCACGCCAGCTCAAAGCCGCTGCCGAGATCGCACTATACATTGAAGACAGCCAAATCATCCATGTCCAAGGTGACGATCCCAAAGTCACTTGGGATGCACTTGCTAGCATTCATTGTGCCCGTGGCCTCTTCACTCAGCTTGCAGTGATGCGCAAGTTCTTACGCATGGAAAAACATCCTGAGCAGTCCATCACATCATGGATTGGTGATGTGAAGGCCCAAGTGCATCTTGTGAAGGACATTGGGATCACACTCCCAGATCTCCTTACCATCGTTGTCCTCACTTCTGGTCTTCCCCCTGAGTATGACTCTGTTGTTGTTGCCCTCGATGCTGTCAAACCTGAGGAGCTTACACTCAAACTCGCCATTTCCCATTTGCTCAATGAAGAAGAGCACCATTTCAGTTGTAAACAGCTCGATGATTACAAAGCAGCGCTTATCAAGGGCGACTCTGAAAACTTGGACGCCACTTTCACTGTTCGTTCTAGGGCCAATGTCATCTGCTTCAAATGTGGGAAGAAGGGCCATTATGCTAAAGACTGTCTGCAGGAGAAGGAGCATGCTAATCTCACCAGCGAGGTGGAGCCTGATGCTGCATGGTAATTTTGCAAGTTTGAATTTTCTTACATTCGGAAGGTGCACACATTTTTCCTTTCACAATCCGGGGACTTTTTCATTGTATTTTGTTCACTCGGACTTGCTCATGATTCAGGGGGTGTGTTAGAGTAGAATCATTTGACTTTTCAACAGTAGGATGGCCCTGCAGATGGCTCAACACGCAAGGGACAAAATCGAGGACCAGTTACTGATTGGCATGGATCAATTTCAGATGGAGGACGTCCTTGCTGACCTCTCTGAACACCGATCCCATAACAGCCCACCATTCGTCAGAACCTCCTCTCTGCCACCACTTCCTTTACCCCTGCATAGAGACCCCTCGCCATCGCCAACCATTTCCATCCCTATTTCCCACGGAAGATTCACCCCCGACAATGCCATTACTCCTGTCTTAACTGAAGATGAGGTCGGAATGCTTGACCAATTGGAACAATAGTCGATAGAAGAAGACAGGCAACGAGCAATCACACTAGCACCCCTACCCCCATCTGACCCACACTTCCCAGAAGCTTGTTTTGTCTGCCGATGACTCGGTTACATTCGCATAAACTGCTCCCTCTATCAATGCCCCATATGTCTTCGCTTCCAACCTGGTCACATCCAAGCTAACTGTCCCCTTCGACGATGAAGGATGTCTTCCTCTTCTGGCCACTCATCACAATCTTCCTGCTTCTCCCAACGTAGATGACCCCCCTACTACCATCCTCACACCCTGATATCTGATAACTCCGACCCAGGAGATGACATCATCGATGATGTAGGATACTCTAACATCACGGGCTCCCCAGTAGGAGGAGGGTTTATTGATTTGTAAAGGTTGGGTAACCTTTCACCTAGATGGAGGGTAATGTTACGGTTTATTCTTTTCTTCTCCTTTATTTCTCACTCTACGTGAACTGTATAACCACTTAGCCATTCCCATGGGCACGTGCTAACCTTCGGACTTCACACTTGGCCAATTCCTCGATTACAAGCTTTCTCTTATCTCTTATCTCTTATCCTTTATCTTGTATGACTCTCTTCGGCCAATGGCCATTCTTTCTCCAATCCCTTATCTTTGGCCTATGGCCATTCACCCTCAAGTCATACAATCTCTTTATTTCCTTTTACAAACATGGTCCGTGCTCAGTTTATACCGGTATATAAACCTTGCCCTGTATACAGTACTCCTCAGACTAGATCTACTTGGATATACTGCTAAATCCTTGTGACCAATCACTCGGATCTTTCAACATAGTCCCTATCCCAAATCCTCCATTGCAGTTGGGGGTTAAGCTGCCTCAGCGCACTTAGAACGATACGTGGATTGAGCTAGTCAAGTCTACGCTTGAACCTATCCAGTCCAAGCATAACAGATATACTGCTAAATCCTTGCGACCAATCCCTCGAATCTTTCGACATAGTCCCTATCCCAAATCCTCCATTGCAGTTGGGGGTTAAGCTGCCTCAGCACACTTAGAACAATACATGGATTGAGCTAGTCAAGTCTATGCTCAAACCTACCCAGTCCAAGCGTAACAAAAGATCTAGTCTCTTCTTTTTTTGGCAGCCATTGTCACTGACCAGACTACCCACTGAAAGATTTCGTCCTTGAAGAACCCCGAGTCCACGCCCAAGGGCAAGAAATCCCTACACATATCCCCACTTGAACTCCGACACCCCGACCCTCTTATTCCTGACACCTCGGACTTAGAACCAAAACACGGATGAATGATACCAGAGGAAAAACCCCGGCCGCTGACACGACCCTTGGAGGAAAAACCCCAAGCCACAGCAGAATGACCTGCAGAGCCAACAAAGAAACTCTCGCAGCCCCCCAAACGAACCACAGGACCAAGCCCCAAAGCTGCTGCAACTAGAACCCCGACCAAGATGTCAATGAGTATGACAGCTCCCTTTTGGCACACAACCATTGTATACCACACAAACCACCATTACTGTTCACCATTCAACATTACCACCACTGTTTCCTACTGTTTACTGCACCACATCTCATTCTCAACACTTCATTAGTCTGTCTGGACTACTGGACTATCATGTTGTGTACTCCAGAGACCTCAAATCTCTTACCTCTTTGTCCAGAGTCCCTTTAGGGTCAAGCATATTGCTCCCTTAGACCCCCTTTATACTTATTCTGCACCCCACAGTCAGGATTAGTGTTTTACACTGAATCAATGGAAAACATGAGGAGTATGACTCAATCCATCTCATGCCCTGCACTTGTGCATGCCATTAGCTCAAGGAAGTCTTGTAAGGTAATCAAAGGTTCAGGTACTAACAAAGCTGGCAGGTTCACCAAAAGTGACCTCCCACAACCCATCCATGATGACGAGGTTGACAAGTGGTCCAGGGTTGTACTACCCTACCTTATTTTGTGGTATGGGGATCAGAAAAATATATGGTCTGTTTCCGAAGAAGATCTCTCTCGTGTCCTTGTGGCCATCATCAAGAAAGTGTATCCAACACTTGGGGGGCTAAACGAGATCAAACACGGTTCCCCCATTTTCGCCCTTGTACGTTCTCGATCACGTTGCTTACTCGTTTTTTATTACATTCGGCCGTCAGGCTGTGCAACGCCTCAACCGTTGGCGCAACACCATTAGCAAGACTGCGTTGGATATCGTAACCAGGTTCCTGCAAGAGAACGTTCAGGAGGACCTGTCGAAGCAAGAAACTGCTGCCGTGCTACTGGACAACCTTTCGTTTGCATACGAAGATTTCAACAATGACTATCCTCAAAAGGCGTTCCAGTCCGTGCTGTTGCTTAACCTCCTCGGCACGACCCACCTGCAGCACATTGGCGGTTGGGTGGATATCCCCGGCCTCCATCTTCCTGCAAAGCGCGAGTACGGAGTAAGAGGAGCCCTCGCCCTCTGCACTGCAGCGGTAGTAACTCCCACTTTGCACATCATTCATGATGCTAACTCATGTTTCACAGCTGGAACGTGCTTTCAAGTTCGCTGCCAATGGTCAACTCGCCGAGGAGCTTGCAAATGAATCGGGCAACGAAGATTAACCCACAAGCTCAGCTGGCACGAACGCGAGCACAGCAGGGGAGCCGGAAGCAGACACGAACGGCGCTGCTGCATCGGGGAAATGATCGAACCGTAAACTCCCCCGAACGCTGAACAAGGCGACTGGCAAACCAAGTACGAGGAGCTCGGCATTCTCGCACCAGAACTGGGGTGGCCAGACGGACGCTTACTATTGCTCGATCTTGAACAGGAGCATTGAGACAGTAGGTGACATCGTTGCTGGGGCATTGTGCCTCCTTGCCACCACCCCTGGGTCCATTGACCCTAGTGTCATGTCTGTCGATTTAGCTGATGACGAGAATGGGGCAGACCCTCGGGCATTGATGTGTACGCTTTCTCTTGCTAACCTGATTCATTATCGTAACATAGTGGCTAATGTTTTTATACAGAATGGGCCACTTTATTCATGCATGCCGCGTATCGCTCTCATATACCTTTCGCCTCGGAATTTGCATGCCTTGATTTACTCCTCACTTCTGCTTTATCACCACGTTGCTCGTTCCGGCCGGTACTACTATCACGACGGTAGTTCATTTATAGCATTCCTTTTTTAGCCATCTCGCTCATTCGTGGGCTGCATACCCGCATTTTGTTGCTTTTCGCCTGCTTTTGAATTAGACCAGGTACTAGAATCCTGTGGTACACTGGATGCTTTTTAATACATTTTGCTTGCTTTTTCTGGCCCAGAAAGTGACTCGAAGCAACAAAAAGTAACAGGAAACGGCTTTCGACTGCATTCGACTGATTTGAATAAAGCCGAGAAATGTACAAAAAAAAGTGCGGAAAAGCATAGAAAAGCATTTTGTAAATTTACTGATGCACGAGCGATGAGCAGATTATCACGACTCTCGTTATCGATAACGTCGTGCCCATGTGTGTCGGCATATGTATGCTCCGTAGCGTCATCTGGGATTGCGCTTTCATCGTCCTCGACGCCATCGAGAGCCAACCGCTGCTCCTTCCCAGCCATACGAACACCGTCCTCGACCATCTTCCACGCCTTATTCGATAACCAGATCGAACGGTGACCAACAACGCAATCAGAGCTCTCCTTCCAACCGTTGGAAGCTGCACATTGCCGGATGCGCTCCGCATCTGAACCACGCATCCTCGGGACGTACCGTTCGCAGAACGCGCCCTGCTCCAAGTCGGTGACAAATTCCACACTGCGACGCACGACAATTTCAGGGATGAGAAAAGATTTAACCTGAGCTTTGACACGACGTTTGTCAAAGGAGTTGGGCGAGTTGGAATCATTGGGACGGATACAGGAGACCGTCCAAAGACGCGTCCGGTCAAGGGAACCGAAAATTTCGGAGACCGTGTAGTTGAGTTGCGTAGAGACCGTGTATATATTGGAGGGGTCCAGAGGTGGATGTTCCTCATGTGGCAGCGGCGCAAAGCCATCCGGGGACGCGATATGTGTCGGCAGACGAAGCGGACGCGACAAGACCTACGCCCGGATGGCCGAGTGGCCGACCAAAGATTGAACGTGGTCAAGACATTGCTGATTCCGGAACATCTTGAGCTCACATTAGACGCTGATGTAAAGTATTGGGTCGGAGGACGAAGGCATAGCAGCGTGCCCCGATCCATCCCGGTGTTCCATAGCAAGCACTGCGCGTCAAGAAGACACGACCCGTGAGCAGAATTAGCCGTACCGGAGTGAACAACGGCTCTCGAAGAAAAGGCACGCTTACCTGTACGCGGTTCTATTGCCTCCCAATTCGCGCGAGAAAATGACAAATGGCCAGGGGAAGACCTGGAAGATTTAGCTTTGATAATGTTGCGGGAGTTAAGGAGTGGTGCTTCGGGATGAACAGGTATCTACGGATAACTTGGCCAGACGCGTAAGAAACGCCAAGTATAGTTACAAGCCTTGAGTAGAGCACCAAAGAGACATACGAGTGGCCAAAATAACCACAAAAATAAGCCTATTGGATGATTTATAAATTGAAACACAAGGCTCTAGACCTGCTCAAGTTTCTATAACGCAGCAACGAAGCTGTTAGCGGACTGAAGGTAATAGTGCCATCAGTATACTAGGCAAACTAGGGAGTTCCGACGAACCGAAGTAACCAGCTAAGGCCTCGCGGACTGCTTTTCAGCGGGACATCAGCGGGGTAATAAGCAGTGAAAGCGACCTCTTCGAGCATGAGAGCGTGATTCAAATCAGAAGACGTTCCCGAGTGGTCCTCGGCACTGGTGACGGGGTGCCATGGAGGCGATTTGAAAACTGTCGCTCCGACAGGAAATCGACCACAGGGACTGGGTAAAAACATTGGACTTAAAACTCGACAGGCCGTCTGCCAGATGTTGTGGTGCTAGCGAGTGATGCTCCCAAGAAGCCACGCGAAGGTGGGTTGTTATTCGAAATTCGTCACCGAGTCGGTGACACTATGAGTCCAGGAAAGGCCGATAGCTGAAATCATTACTCTTTAATGTAGTCTCAGAGATTTATACCTTTCATGCAGTCGTGAGCGCTGCTCGCAGGAGCAGCAACCGGATCAGTAATATTACCGGAGAGCCGGTTTGACTAATCCTTCCATGCCCGCCGTAAATGTAGGAATGACCGGTTGCCCCTTGTTATTCTATGGTCTGCACCGAGCGATCGCATCACACAAGCTGGCTCGCAGCTTTGAATGCTAGTACACGTTGATCAAAGACATCGTATATATGTTTCGTGTAAAGTTGGTGATGACATCCTCGGTCAAAGTAGAACTAGCACAACAGCACTCGAATTGATAAATGGCATGGCGGGGTAAAAGTACAGTGAGGTGCACGGCATGTGAAGCTCCTCGAATGGGAATTCAAATGTCATGGTTGGCAGATGTTAGTGTAGACATCATCCTCAAGCTTGACCAAGCGAAGGATTATTGGTGGAGAATGGGTTCCTGGGGCTGATGTCCACACCGCCGGTGCTGGCATCGGACCCCACCGAATGAGTTGGGTCTTGCAACGCAAACAGGCTCGTGGACGGTAAAGAACCAGGCATCACCTGCGGATACGCAGAAGGCGGAGCGTGGAGAACGCGTCCTTGTGGGGAAGATCCGCCAGGAGGCGTTCTTACTATTCCATGAAACTTCTCAGTGGCCCGATGGCTGGGAGAGTTGACGAGGAGCTGGCGAACGGTCTGGGCCGTCTGAGACGAGGGAAAGTCGTCAGAAACATCCTTTGAAAAGAGAAGTTTGTCCTTCTGAGAAGTGGTGGACAGTTGCTTTGCAGGCAGGGTTCGTGCATCCAGCGCTTTCTCTGGTTGGGCCCTTGGGATGCGCAGGGGTGGGACGAGGCAAGCAGGGGTCTGCTTTCCAAGTTCCCTGCGAAGTATCATGATCTGACTTTTCAGCGCAACTTGGAACACTATCCCGTCGTTATCGTCGTTATCTGCATTAGTGATCCGCACAAGGGTCGACACACTAAACAGGGGCAAAGATGATTGACGAGAGCAAATATGTGTCAAAGGTCCAACTTACAATGCCTCTTTCAGATATGCGAAACTGAACCCTTGTGTCAGATCTGCCACTTCCTCGACGAGAGACTCTGGAAAAGATATCTCGTTATTGTCCTTGAGCTTTTCTCTCCAATACTTGGCATACAGCACGCGTTCTTGGTAATCAGGATCGTCGAACAGACTGCTTGACTAATGAGCACGGGTGATTGTCATTTGCTTACCAACTCACTATTTCCGATCGAATCTGCTAGGCCGGTTGGACAAACCAGGGTCGAGTCTGTCGAAATGGTTGGTGGAAGCAATGACAAGTAAGCCCTCGTTCCCTTCGAGGCCATCAAGCTGGTTGAGGAAAAACGATCGATTCTGATCATCGATCAAACTATCGAGGTCCTCCAATATTAACTAAATGATGTTTAAGCCAGTTTACAAGGTATTTGTCTCGTCCAATACGTACCACACAAGGGGCCAACTGATGTGCCTTGAGAAAAACGTTCTGCATAGCTGCTTCTTCGCCTTGCGGACCTTATGCATCCATGTAAGTTCCCTAAGATCACTCAGCCAGTTTCTTCACCAACCACGAAAAGATTTCACGTAGAGTGGGGTGAACCCGCGTTCGGTGCAGGTCTTCATAATGACTTTGATACTGATGGTTTTGCCATTTCCTAGGAAGAGCATCCTGTCAGCGCATTCGCGAGCGAGTGGATTAGGAATCTTACCTGGGGGACCATACACGATCAAGCCGCGCTAGGATGCATCATGACTACACTCTGTCACAGCACCAAGGTACAGCAAACACCAACCTTCCACGGAATGGAAAGTTTCCTGTACGTTACCTCTGATTTGAAAAACCCGTAGATATCTTTCTGGAGGGCTTCCTTGCTCTCCTCATCCATGATGACATCGTTCCAAGACGAGTCAATGATCTCAAGCCACAGTGCTGCATTTTTAGACCAAAAACCTCGATTAAAAACCCAGATCTCATCGTGGGTCTGTTCCGTATAAAGGCAAGCGGCGAGCACGAGGTCTCGCGCTGGCTGCTCAGGACCGTCATGAAGGATGAAATGGACAGTCTTGATGCAGTTCCCGATTTGAAACTAGTCCACAAATCAGCACGCTGAAGTATATGCGCTTAAGCGTCACTCATACCTTTGTGATGTGCACCACAAAATCACTCTTCTACTCGACGTCAGTAAATGGTGTCCAACGGATAGACATTTCTTACATTCCAGGTTATCCTATACGAGCCGAGGATAGTTTGGTCGACGAGTGATCCGGCTACCTTGCCCGCGGTGCGTCTGGGTATTGGCGTAAATACGACATTTGAAACTTGTTCTAACACTGCTTCACCAGAATCTGAAGGATGGATTCTGATATCAGGAAGCGCGAAGAGGCTGGTGAGCCTGTGGTCCTCAGAGACGACGAGCGAGTACCCTGGGTACATTCTCCGCAGGGCGTCTGCGCTGGAGAAAGAGGACTCGCTCAGTTGACCGATGCCATCGATCAAGTATAATGACTTACGCAATCAGTTCTGGGGTAGCATGCTTTGCAGAGGCTGAGATGAAAATGAGCGTTTGACGAGAGAACAAGGACCAGTTGATACAAACATTGGTCGACCCATTCCTGATAAAAGGCGGTTGGTTTATGATGAGCAGGGCTCGTTCGAACGTCTACGTATTCGATATCCTGTTGAGGGACCGGTGGCATGCTTGAACTTGAGTCAGAGCTAGTGGCTCTCGAGGGAGAGAGCTGCGCTTATAAACACTGTAGCTCCACGTACAGCAACGGATCACGGCACAATATTCAGGGGCTAAAGTTCCAGATGGGGTGACGACTGAGTTAAAATCTAACCGGGTTGCCAATGTCTATACGGAAGCGACGCCTCTTTATACTGATCATTCACCACTTGGATGTCGACCCAGCCCCTCCTGCAGCGTACTGCATCCAAACGCATCGCCCTTCCAATCAGGGTAGAACCCAAGGTTTCGTTCGCAAACGAGAGAACCTTTTTGTCATGGCTCCACTTCACCGTCGTTCTTGGTGGGCTTGCTGTCGGTCTACTCAACTTCGGGGACCAGGTCTACACTCTCTTTCTGCCGTGGCGATGTTCCACTGATTCCTTTCCGGTTCTCAGGTCGGAAAGATTAGTGCCGCATTGTTTTCAGCCGTTGGTGCGTCGCTCATCACTCGGGCAACAACGCGTGTCTGATGCACAAGTAGCCATGGCCGTGATGATGTATGCCTTGTACACCTATCACTGGCGAGCTGCGTCCATTCGCCGTGGTGGTCGTGGACCTTATGATGATCGTGTAGGGCCGGTCAGTATCACTATCATTATTGGCTGTACGAAGCACTAATCGAATCTCAACAGACCGTCTTGTGCGTTGCACTTCTTGGTGAGTTTCGGTTTTCATCCGCCCTTTCCTGCCGGATGAAAGTAATGACCTTTCAAGTTGCTATCATCGTCAACTTTTCCTTACGGTTTTCACACGACTGAGGGACATGTATTTGCCGTCACGATTTGCTCGATCCATGTAAGACGTGGTCTAAATGTACACGTATTATATGACATACATCGGACCCATCATCTAAACTACCCCCTCTTCTGTCTCTTAGTCCCTGTGCGCGTGGGTAGTGACGCAGAAGTATCCATCGAGGAAACCGACAGGGAGCGGCATGACTTCAGAAAATTCAGTATACCCAAACCTGTCAACCTGTAAGGCAGCGTACCTGTTTCCTGCTTCTGCTGCTCCTCGCGCTAACGACGCTCTGTGCCCTATCTTCCCCTTCTCCATCTTTATCTTCCTTGGATTCATCGACATCCATGGGGGTTGACTCCTTACCGTCTCTATCGGCACTCTCACTTTCTCTGATGCCCAGCCTTGCCCTGAGTACCCGAATTTCCTGCTCCACCCGGTCCACGGCTTTTTTGGTCTCGATCAAGGCAGTCGTAGCTTCTAATAGCGATTCCAGCTGAGAGCAGTTCTCCCTTGTTGGCATCACCAAACGCGTGTATGTAATGCCCAGCTCAGCAAGCGCCTGTGTGACTTTGGGCGCAATGGTCGCCTTTGGAACCGGAAGCTTGAAGCTACGAAGGTGGACAGGGACGTGCGTGACTTTTGTTGTGCTAGTTAAACTAGGGGTGGGTTCGATCCGAACGATGCAATGTTGCGCATCTGTAGTGGGATGAGTCGGAGAGATTGACTGACAAGGTTGATCTCACCGTAGACAGCAGATTTGGCTGAGGGTACTTTCTTGGTTATGGGCGGGCCAAGTTGAATAATGTTGGATGGGGTAGGAGGTAGATCAATGTCCAAGCCAGTGCCTTTCTTCTTCTTTTTGATACCTTCGATGGAGAGGGCTGAAGGACCGTCCTCCTCGACGACAATGTCAGGAAGACCGGAGTCAACTCCAAGCAAAGTACGAAGGAGGTCGTCACGTTCTTTTCTGAAATTTCGCTCGTTTTGCTCCAGTCGCTTGAGCTCTATGAACAAGGCATCTTCCTCTGCGATTTCTTCGGGTGTTCGACCTTCGAGACTGGCAATGTAATTTTTGCGCATTTTTTCTCGTTCTGATTCGGATTGATGTGAGATATGCTGTAGCGATCGAATACAGGTGACGATAGGGAATACCTTTGTCGAATTGATAGCCGTTGAGGAGCTGCGATTTGCTTAGCTCGTCCCCAGCCCATGGTCGATTCCGGATGAGCTTGCGACAGACACTATAATAGCGATCTTTGAGGTCCTGTTTCGCGATGTAAATGTGTAGTTAGGCGCTCTGTGAGGGAAAGTTACCTCGATCGCGCGCACGGGGCCGTCGGGGTAATCATAACGGTCGTGTATGACATGCCAGCGGAGATCATATTCTTGCACGATCTTGAAGAGACAGTCTGTTTCCTCCTTTGTCCATTCGCTGTCTGTGGACGGTTGTGAGATGTGCAAAGTGGAATTAGGCGACGAACCTTCCAAGAGACGAGTGTACTCGTCTTGGGAGTAGTTGTACGGCCTTGGCTGTACGTTGTACTTTGCAAACGGATACACTGGGAGAGGATGGGCGCGGGGTGCGATGGGGTGAGTGCGACGTACCGCCGTCGGGGTCAGTGGCTTTGACCCAGCGAGAGAGCTGCAGGGAATCTGAGCGAGCGCTGTTCCTGAACTGTCTGTGCTCCCTGTCTAGGTGATTAGGGAGGAATGTGGGGAGGAATGGAGTAACATACCATTTGACGGTACCACCTCCGCCAAAGTTGGGTTTCTGCTTGAGTCTTGGTTTTGCGAGGTGGGCGGCGAGGGAGGGGGCGGAGGGGCCGATGAGGGAGTATAGTTCGCGTGAGATGCCGTCTGGTTTCTTTGCGGAGGAGTGGGACTTGCGGGTGTGGGACGTGGACTGGGGCAGCGACAGCGCACTCCGTATGTCGGAGGCGGAGACGGCCATAGAGAAAGCGTGTGTGCTTACATAACCCGCGTCATCCTCTTCTCCTCCGTAGCAACGGCTCGTTCATTCATTCATCACCGCACATAATAATATGGTGCAGCTCTCGTTCATTTTGTCTTTCTTTCTCTTTTCATTCGCTTCTGCCTTTGACTCCGTTCAAATGGCCCATCATTATCGACTACGACATGCAGATATCTTCACCGACTCGCTCTCTTCCGTTCTGGCGACATCCACCTTGTCCTTGTCCTCTTCTGTCCTCCCCTCCCTCACTCCCGACCTCGCCTCTCCCACCTCCTCCTTCACCTCCTCTTCTTCCATCCCCACCCAATCTATCTCTACCTCGACCCCCCCGTCCAGTCCATCCACCACGTCCACTCCACCATCTTCCCTCTCCTCTGTTGCCCTTCCATCTTCGTACGTCACTCATCGATCTCTACTTACCATCTTACACTCCTCCGTAGCACCTCCGCTTTTTCGACAGCATCTACCTCTGCTGTAACACCTACTTTGTCTCCTACATCCGCACCTGTTGCTGTCGAGCCACAGCCATCTTCATCTTCTGTAACCTTTCTTAATGGTGCTGGTGCACCAACTCAAATCTCCTCTGCATCTACGGTTGTCCTCACATTGACCACCGCGACCCCCTCGTCGACTCCCACGCAGTCCTCTTCCCAAGGGTACGTACAAGCACCCCCGACCATTTTCAAATGCTGAGCCCCGTCTTAGGTTTTTTTCCAATACCGGTGCTGTCGCGGGCACGTTTACCGTCGTCGGTCTCATCGGCGTCGCTGGTGTGATTGCAGTCGTCTTACTCATCGCAAGACGTCGTCATTCTCGTTCCTTTGAAGAAGACGCCGAATATCTCGACAAGTCGCCCGATCTATTCGCCGATCCTTCCATCACCCACGTTGCATCCGTAGACGACGGATCCGCCTCCGATCATGCCCACTACGGTGCACCTCCGATGGCTCTTGCCACCCCGCCCACGGCGTACTATCCGGACCACGCTTATGCTCTCCACCCCCAAGTTTTTCTACCAGAAGCGCACCCTCCACCAGGTCCACATGGTTATCCCTCACCGTATCCTGTAGCATCCGCACACGACTATGCTGCGCAGCGTATTTATTCCCCAGAGGACTATAATATTGCATATCCCCCTCTGGACTTTCGTGACGGCACCAACATGCCTAATCTCCACGGAATTACTGACGTAGAGCCGGACTCCGCTCCAGTACCCCAGACTCAGACCGCCCTTCCTAGTGCCTTACGCCCATCTGTCATGTTGACACCATCTGCCCCCAAGCAATCGGCAAGCACTCGCTTCTCGGTCGATTCCTTCTATGCCGGAATAGCAACGGACGCCCCACCGACTCCTGGGAAAACGTTTTAAGCTTTTTGCAAAAGCTTTCATCTTGTTTCTTCCCGACTGTCTCGATTGTATCTTGACCTGCTTTATGTTTAGTTCAGCCATGTGTTTCAGGGATAATATACCTGGTAACCTCCTCCTTGATTCCCGTCAATTTTCTGGAGATGAGGTTGATATACAAGTTTCTTGCGATGTAGACCAATGTTGTAGGCTTTACAAACAACAGCGATTAGCTGCAGGACCCGATGAACTGCTGTCAGCAACATATCTGCGACGTATGGCTTCACGACTTGGGGCCGCCGGCCATTTACTTGAGTGTTGGGCACTGTCATTGAAACGCTTTTTCCGTAGTCACTACCAGCTTCTCGATGCCTGTTGGTGGGTCGTAGACTAGCAGCATAAATGCCTACTCCATGTCTGCTAAATTCCGTAGCGGATTCAGTTGGTAGCCTAACCGTGAAACCTCACCAAGACCTAGCCCAAGTTAAAGTGCGGAAGAGTCCCGCTATACCACAATGTTCCGGGTATTCTCCAGGTCCTCTTCCTGCCTGCTTCGTGTAGCAATTCGTCGTCCCTTCTCAACCAATGGCAGTACTGCCGAGGCATTCCTTGAGCCAGTGCCATCCAACCCTTCAATCGCCTGTCTGTTCCTCAACAGGCCACAAAGCAAGAATGCCATCTCCATGCGGATGTTGCGCGTGAGTGCACAGGAACCACGTCCTCGACACACCATCCTTATCATAGCCCAGGAGTTCCATGAATGCCTGGACAACGTCAAGTTCGACAAAAGGTGCGTAATAGTCCTCACACTAATGACATCAAACGAACACATCTCACGCATAGCGTCCGCGCCCTCATAATACGTTCCTCGACGCCCGACTCTTTCTGTGCTGGTGCTGACCTCACCGAACGACGCACCATGACGCTCATCCAGGTCAACAAGTTCCTCGTCGGTCTCCGTTCCGCCTTGTCGGAACTTGAGTCCCTGCCTATGCCTACCATTGCCGCAATAGACGGTCCCGCGCTCGGTGGTGGCCTCGAGCTCAGCTTTGCTTGCGACTTGCGCGTAGTTGGTATGTATTTTCCTCCACCGAGTTTTCATGCTGGACGCCAAGCGTCGCAGGCCATGACGTTACCAAGATCGGCTTACCCGAAGTACGTCTTGGGATCATCCCTGGCGCAGGAGGCACACAACGGGCAGTCCGGTTACTGGGCCTGTCCAAAGCCAAAGACTTGGTGTTCACTGGACGCATGCTGACTGCCGTCGAGGCACTTGAATGGGGTGAGCACGATGCTCCACGGTCATTTCGTTCCCCTGAGGGTATCCAGGTGTGGTGGATTATATATCCACTCCCCCGTCCTCTGCGTACGATCGCGCGCTGCAACTTGCGCAGGACATTGCCAAGAACGGTGAGTCTTATCAAAATGCCTGTGTACATGTTGTGGAATCAATCTTTTTCATAGCACCGTTAGCTCTCCGGGCGGCGAAGCAGGCTATTTCACGCGCTGGGGACCTTTCTCTAGAATCTGGTGAAAGATATATTTTTCCCTGTACCCGCATAGCTACTCACGAGTCCCCCAGGTCTTGACTTCGAAAGAGCATCGTACGACCTCCTCCTTACTACCAAAGACCGTACAGAGGCTCTCGAAGCGTTCAAAGCAAAGCGGCTACCTGTCTTCCGTGGGGAATAATTGGCTTGGATAGCCTGGCGTGTATCTCGCTACCACCGCTGCATAACTACCACCAGTGTCCTAACCACGTCCGGTGACGGTCTGAGCTATTCCACTTGGAATTGTCGCAGCAATGCCATCTCCAAGCTTCAAGCCCTCTAGTTCCTTCATCATCATGCTCAGGCGCGCTATCTTAAAGCGGTCTTTGAGACCCTTGGTGGTGACATCAGTAGAGGTATCATCCATCTCCGCACTCTCGTTGAAACGGTTCTCGAACTGAACCCAGTCACTTCTCTGTGCTAAGTATGGCTTGAGGAGGGAAGAGTCAATACGACCGAGATAATTTTCGGTAATATAGGAGCGTAAGATTTCGGGTCGGACGAGGAAGACATTGCCTAGTTGTCGGATGAACTCGTAACGTTCGGGCAGAGAAGGAACGTTGAACGATACGACAGTGTCTTGATACGACTTGAGATCTCTGTCGGGTGCTGTCAGCTAGCCATATGACACTTTACTTGCGGCGACTCACTTGGCAAGCATAAGGCCCCCCGTCGCGCTGACAGGGAACTTGCGTAGATGATCCAAAAGGAGACTATTCGTTCGTTCATCTCTGCAAGTGAACGGTGCTGACGGTGTACTGACCTGTGGAATGACGTGCCAACCTCGGTGAGGAAGACCTCGCGATTCTTGCCACTTAAAGACTGGAACACAGCATCCCGAATCTTCTCCAAAATCTCGCAACAAGCAATACATGGCTCTGTGTTAACTCGGGCGAAGGATTGATCGTCGTTGCGAGGCTTGAAATCATTTTTCTTTTGTTTACCGAGTTGCAGAGATAACCAGGAAATGATAGCTGGAAGACTGGTTGTGGAAAGCCAATGGGGCATGGCCTTAGTTAAACTTACCATCCATAAGTCGCTGCAGTAGGTTGCTAGTGGCGCCTTCGACACGACTGATTACCTGGTTATTGAAAATAGACATTTCGCGTCGGATCGTTACAGATGCGGCCGCCAGTGGGAACAAGGCGATGTTCGTATAGTGTTGCCAGAGATGACATATAAAATCAACGGTGCTAATCACGCTTAAAGCTTGCAAGCTTGGTTCTGTCTTGGGATCAGCAAATTCGACACGGGCATGTGCACTTCGTGTGATCGGGTAAGCGTCAACATACTTGTCAATCATCATTCACACCCACGTTTCAACAGCAACTTCTAGATAAGAGGTTGCGATTGCCTCAGCTAATACCTTCAGTAAGATGAGGGTATTCTTTGGCCTGCGAGTGTGCGCATTAGTGGGGGATTCGTTTGACAGGCAGTCGGAATGTGCTAACACGTCAGTTTGGGCACTGAGTTCGACACATCGTCCTACAGCCTCGGCATGCCACCTCAGCATTTTCTCCGCCGTGTCGATGTCAAGGAGACCGTCCTCCTCACGTGTTTGTTCCTCGAATCTCTCGTGAGCACGATCAGTCATCATGCTACCAAACCGCATGATAGCAGCTGCTGCCTGTGCAGAAGTGGTAGATGATGCTATTGTTGATGTATTGGCAGCAGCGGCTCCCAAGCGGTCCACCATACGATCAAACATGGTTGCCTTTCCCTTTTCTCTCTGCGTTTTCATCTTGGTACAATGTGCGGGTCAGCAACGGGGTGAGAAGATAACACTAGACTCACATGAAATTGCGTGAAACCGCCAAGGAGGTTCACATAGAGGTCTGTCAGGCTTTTGCTCTCGTGATCAATATACTTTTGCCCTTCAGTATATGGCATGAACAATTCCTCCATGGCTGTTTCCAGCATGGCGGAGACCGTTGTAGAAGCGCCGTAAGCAACAGCAGGGGTGCTGGTAAGCGAATTACGGAACCCAGTGGCCTCATGTGACGAGGATCGGCTGGGGGTAAGGGAGGGCAGCTCATGTTTCTTCAGGTCATCGACCAAAGCAGAGGTCTCGATGTGGATGAGTTGCAGTATTCGTAGATATGCTAACTCTGACATGGAACTCCCTTTATTCAGAAGTTGTTCAATATATTGTTGAATCTGTAGAACTATGTCAGAACAGTCAACACCAGATATAGGGTACACAGAAGGACGTACTGATTGAGCAAAGACACGTTGCAGGAATACCTGCATGACAAGAGGAGGGTTCGGGAAAACTGCCTGCACAATTTGGGACTCTTGTGCTACCGTTGCTCTAATTTCTCCAAAGAGTTCAGTTAGACCTGACTCGGCCCGAGGAGCATTTTCGTCTGGGTTCGAGATTGCACCCCATCTATAAGTGTTGGCTAAAAAAAAAAAATGAAATGGAAGAGAGAAGAATTATACAAATTACCGCTGTGATCCACATGCTCCCGTATCTTGTTCATGAAAAAGTCATGTTGATTAACGTATACTTGCACACAAGATGTACCGCCGTTAAAATCCAAGAGAGTTTGAGCGCAACGCTGTCAGATGAGTATGAGATAGTGGTATTAACAATTGGCCGTATCGGAATCAGACAAACATGCATCATCTTCGGGTCGCCTTTGCGATAACATTTATCGAACAGATAAAGCATATCTTTCTCGAACTTCTCGCAATACCTGTCTATGTTCTCTTTTGTCTTCAGGATTGTTATGAGTTCAGGAAATGCGACAAAGGCGTCACCGTGAACACACCTTCTCCGAAATTGGCAGGTCCACCTCTTTGGCTACGATGGTCAACCGCCTGAGGATAACGGCCACTTCCTCTCGGCCTCCCTTACTTTCCTTCTTCAGTGCATCGAGACGCGTCGTGTCTCCGCGGGAGAATTGGTTATAGTAGTCAATCAGGTCATGGGCTGCCTGCGCCCTCTGTCGCTCGATATGAACAGACTCGAGCTTTTCACCTACCCAACGTCAGCGTGATGACCCATGTCAAGAGGAGAGCACACACACCTATCCGAATCGCTGTGCGCCCTACCTCGTTTAATTTGCTTTCCATCATCGAAAATGACGAGCCGACACCCTAATAAATACGTCGCCGTTCACTCGATGGAAACGAGGATGTCACACATACTTCAAATCCTCTGTTTAATTCACCCATCTTCTTCGAGTACTCTCGTTCTGACACCCTTACACTCTTCTCAAGCTGCTCTGTCTTTGTTTGTACGTCCCTTCGGATCGCTATCAGACGGTCGACGGCTGCTTCGAATGTACAGATGAAGGGTTTCGGATCGAAAGCTGCGGAGAAACGCGTCACAAAGCAGAGGCAAATTAGAATGATTGGACGCACGTCCAGAAGAGGTCTTCGACTGAGCAATCAACTTCTCAGACACCGATCCTACGAAATCCTTGACGTCGAACTTCCCCTGAGGGAGAGTGTGAGTAAGGTCCGAGAGGGGGCCACTGGTGCGAACCTGAAATGTATTCAAGGTAATTTGACCTTCGAATGTGGGGTCAAGCTCGATTCGGTCGAGTTGTTGCATCGTCGCGACGAGTGGTAATGACTTGAACTAGACTAGCACTTACTTTGTTTTGACGTGTTGAAAACCAAAGGCTTCGGCCTACTCCATAAACCGAGAAAATTGCCCAGTCCATGGATATACCTAATCAGCTCGGGACCCTGCTCCAGTTTTCCGTGACAAATGCGTCCAGCATTACCCATCTTCCCTATATCTTGGACCACCTTTCGTCGTCCTGCCTTACTCCATCCCCACATCTGCAGAAATGGATAACCCGTGTCACCTCATTGATGCATTCAAGAGATCCTGCAGCACGTTGGGCCTCCATATGCATCGCGTATCGGATGTCATTCTTGTCAAATTCAGTACTCACTGACAATGCCCAGTCCTGGGTTGGAATTGTGTTTCCTTCCTTGTCGGTTTGTTGGATACTACATGTTGCCATTTACTCGCCTCCGACCGCCCATTTACAGAAATCTGAACCTGTCCCCATCCTAAAGATGTCCATGCGATACTTGAGTTTGGTTCTCTGTGCTGCAGGTCACAACCTCGAGTTTCAGAGGCAAGTCGCTGCCCCCATTGTGCCCAAAGTGAGCTCGGCACTCCTCACAATCGCAGAGAAGCACAATGATCGAGATATCAAGGTAGCTTCACATATCATATCTTGATGGAAGCTAGGTGCTCATCATTTGCCAGGCCTTGTCCATACGAACACTGGCACAATTGGTACCGCTATATCCTTCGTTGCATAAAGCACTCAGCCAGAGATTATACGCGATGTGTTATCAAATATTCACTGGTTCCGTCCATCACGCGACGGAGAGCCTTGTCAATGCTGCCGCGAATCTTTACGCTGTTCTGCACTCCATTGGTGGAAAAGTCGGGGGTATAAATATATGGCGGAATTGCTTGGACGAAGTTCTGCAGTTTTCCTGGTCTGCTTGGCTAACTATGCGAACGACATTCCCTACAAGCGTTCAACTGAGTCACAAGACCATAGGGTTTCTGCGCCCAACCGACAGCAAACTACCCGATCCTCTCTTGCATGCCAATACAATGGCTGGTTCTCCTTTGACAATAGTTGCACATAACCTCAACAGACTAAAATGCGGAGTCAGCGCAATTGGTGTGCTGCTCAGGTAACTTCAAAAAATTGGCTTTATGCGCCACATTATCTCATCGGCATTGCAGAGCACCCGCTAATCGCCCTGTCAGAGTGCCTATAGGTCATCTTGCGGCCTTTTCCTGGTGTATGTTGGCAAGCACTCTCGATGATGAGGTTGGTTTTAGGACAAACTTTTTGAAGTGCACTCAAGCTGCTTTAGGGACAAACTAACATTGACCCACATGTTAGGATTGCTGAAGCCGCAGTGGTGCCACATATTTGGAAGCAGGCTTGCTGCTTGCTTTCTTGCTTGGCTCAAACGTAAGTTTAATATCTCGCCTTGCGCATGCATCTATTCGAGTTTTGCTTCTCAGCACGCAGGGCTTACTAGCCCCACACGCATCGAGGCTGATTATGATTATCTCGTTTCACCTTGAAAAGGATCTCGAGTAGTGCGTAAAATGCTCGCTAGAGACCCTTACAACTACTCATGCAAATCATAGCTCACTGAGACATGCATTTCTTCGGTGTGCTTACCATCTGCTTTACTTTTGTCCTGTTGTTGGTGCTCCACTCGGGATTAACCGTCTCTTGAAAGCATCCATCTCTATTTTATCTCCTCTTTACCTCCATCAGTCACGTACAGAGACGGATTCAGGAGCCACTAGTCAGCAGAGAGCAAGTAAAAAGAGGCGACGGGAGTATGAAGCGGACAATGTGCTTTCGGCAACCCATATCATGGTCTGTACGACGACCGATGAATGTGACACATTGATCACAGCTCTAGATGGTGAGCGTACTGATGTATGTTTAAAAATTTGGCTGCTCATAAACCATCCTAGTTGTGAATCAATGCATGTTGAACGCAGAACTTACTTCTCCCACCCGCTCTCTTGCGAACCGAGTGCTTTTATCCATCCTATTGTCACTTCCTTCAATACCACCTTCAAGCTTTTCATCCGACCTTAGCTTCCACGGGAGGGTGGTCAGAAAAGTTCGTGATATATGTGTTGAAAGTGCACAAGGAGTCTCGTATGCCATGAGCAAAGTCACTAGCCTTGTCCTCCGTTCATTATCCTCTGAGGTATGTGAGCCCATTCCTGAAGCAGACTAGCCGGAACATGAGACGTGCACAGAATTTGACGACGCGCGACAAACTTCAATTCCATGTTGACCTTCTGTTGCATCCTCGTCGACCACCGTTCGTTCGAGCACTACCTTTCTTGGAGTCTCTCTCGCTCTCGTCCACGGAAGAATGTACAGAAGAAATAGCAACCCGTCGCTCACTTGATCTGGCTTTTGGCGACGAGGAAATCCGCTCAGACACTTCCGAACTACAAAATCACCCCAAACCACTCAGTCAGAGCTCCCTGACTCTGGATCAGCAAACACCTCTTGATCCACCGCAAGAACGAGCAATGCTGGCCTCCATTGGGGTGCATCCGAAAGCTATAAATGACCCCAATGGTAATCCCCAAATGGAAGTGGTCGCTTCATCTGTTTTCCCTGTAGTACCGCCATTACAAGCCATGCCCGACGCATTAGTTGGATCGTCGTTGATTTCCGAGAAAGGAGCCGCACCAACTGTATGTGTAGCGTCGATGTTAGTCGACGAATCCGATCACGAAGAAGTGCCCACCATTGATTTAGACACTGATTCGGATACCTGAAGTATATCGTATAGTATTGTTAGTAGGTGATGTTTTAGATCCAGGACGGGCCGAAATCAACTTCGCTGTCTCTTGACTCCGAGAGATTCTGCTTCGGCCGGTAGATCAGCGCAAGCATCGTCATCGGAAGCTTCTGCATGCGAGAGGCCCATTGGTCTCTGAGCGAGATTCTGGGTCTATCTGCCATATTAGCTTACAGTGTCATAGTACGTCTTGAAGGTACATCCTTACCATGCCTAGCAATGAATCCACAACGATATTTTCGGGATCGAGCGACTTGGCACGTTCGAAAAAGATTTGAGCGCGGTCGAGCATCTCGCTGTCGACTGATTGTACACCAACCTCGCTTGTGGAACCAGGCTGAGAGGCAAGGACAGAACATATCCCCGCGTAGATATGAAGTACGGCATTGTCACGGTAGGGAAACGAGGGTAGACAACTAGTATCGAAGTGTTATCAGCAATGGTACTCAGTAAGAGATTTGAGGCTCGAACAATTCCAGTTCGTCGAGGGCCTCTCTGTGTCTCCCGGCCATGACATACAAGTGGACGAGTTCACACAGGATTGGTTCCTTCTATGGTATGACAAGGCGATCAGCAGGGCAAAGTGTTGCGTTCCGGCGTGTACGAACGTCTTCAGGAAAATGCAGCATCATCGTCCGCAGGTAGTCGATCTTCGTTTGGTTGCTTTCTGTTCCTTGTGGAGAACGATTGAGAAGTCCGGTTGCGAGCATCCATGAGGTCCTCCAGTCAATTTCCCTACACCTTGCGAGAATTGACCAAGCTCGGCGAGCACGGTGGAGATCCCTACGCAGTATGCTGAGGTGGAGTACATCGTAGAGCCGCCGCAGATGTACGCGACGAGAGGTAAGAGGTAAGATATCTCCAGGTGGTGAGAACAGGAACGTGTGGATGCTAGGCGGCATTGGCGACTGGTACCGAAGCAACAATGATCAAGCCTTCCATTCGTTGCTTGCCACACGACATATACATTCTTATTTCTCGCTCGACGCTAGAGGAAGCAGATACCCGGTGCGATGCAACCCTTGGACGATGATTTCAGCTTCGGTTCGTCAGTATGGGGTGTACCTACGCCTGCGCCCTCCTGGTTGTCTCCACCCCCACCACTCTCACTGTCCTCTTCCTCTCCCGCCGCATCCCACGACCAACTCGATGATTCAGATGACTTTCACACTCCATTAGAATCCAAAACGCCTTCTCTTACGCAGGAGGATGATTTTGCGGATTTCGGAGACTTTGGTGAGGTAGGGGGCTCGGACGTTAATTTCACTTTCGAGGAAGATACGATGTTCAGCGAGGAAATAAAAGGGCCCAGCCTGTCACAGCTGACCTGGAAGTCCCTCCGTCTAGATCCACTGCCCTCTGCGCAGGACTTGAGTCTACAGATTGAGGAGATCCTTGGTCCAGTCTGGCCAAGCAGCTTGTCCGGTTTGACCAGCGACGAAGACGTCAGACAAGTCGAGGGCATTGGCCAGGTGCTAACTACCTCAACTAGGTGCGCCGCATGCTCTTTCACCCATTCATTCCGTTCATGCCTTGCAGCCGCGGGCTATATTCATCGCTACTGAATTCACCACCCCTCATGGAACCAATCAATTGGGTACGGTCTCGTATACGACAACAACACTTAATCGCCCTCGGGCTTCCCGTCAACCTGGATGAAATACTTCCCCAAGCTACTGCCAAACCCCTTCCACCTCTTCATATTTCGACTCGACCCATGTCTGCTCCCCCAGGAGCCGTAATCGGTTTAATTCGGAATACACCTCTATCCCGGAGTAATTCTCGAGCAGGGACGCATTTAAATATGCCTCAATCGCCCCCATGCTCTGGATCGTCAACAATGGTGCAGCTAAACCTCGGCCCTAAGCCAGAGCTGGACGCAAAGAAAATAGATGATCTTCTGAGTCTTGACGCAGGTGGGCTGTTGCATCCGTCATTTACAATCCAACCGTTTATCGTGACCACTTCGCAGATCAACTAAACCTGTTTCCATTGACTAAGCTGGAGAAATATCTCGCAGACCTACGCCTGGAGACAACAAACACCTCTTCGCTTTTGACATACCTACTTCAAACGCGCGATGCACTGCAACAGGACTCGGAGACGTACAATAGATTGATTGCAGAGTTGGTAAGCGAAGCTCAGAAAGCCAAGTCAGGGAAAGGTAGGGTAGGGGTGAAACGCAGCGGGACGTTGAGTTGAGACGATCTTGAAGAATAATAATCTGTCTTACGTGATGTTGTAATGACCAAATGTAGCAAAAAGTTTATCGACGAGTCAGTTGTTCCACTCTGCAAGCATCACAGAGATTTGGAGACGCTTTCACTCGTCATGAACGTTGCTCTCTCGGTTCCTACCAAGGTCTCGAGCATCTCCTTCTCATTCCTCTCCACGGAGGACATCCGCAGGATATCCGTGAAACAGATACTGAACCCAATCCTTCTCGATGACCTGAATAGACCCAATGTGGGCGGTCTGTACGATCCAGCTCTTGGACCAAGTGATCGAAAAGACATGTGAGTTATCTCATACTCAGATATAGCTCTGTGGCAATTGTCCCTGTGCAGTTGTGCAACATGTCATCTCAATTATTTCACTTGTCCCGGGCATTATGGTCACATCGAGTTACCTTCTCCTGTCTACCATCCTCTGTTCATGGCAAACATGTATAATGTCCTCCGTGGCACCTGTTTGTTCTGTCATAGATTCAAGGCCCCTCGATCCGTGGTAGGAGCGGTTTACTTTTTTTTTTTTCGTCGTTTGCTCAGGTTGAAGTGTTTATTCGGAGTTTAGGTGTGTAAGTACGTCGCCAAACTACGGTTAATGGAGCACGGTCTCCTCGAGGCTGCCCATGGCGTGGATGATATTCAAATCCAGTTGCGGAGCGTCGATACTACTGAAGATAGCCAAGATGAATCGGTGGAGGAGTTCGAAAAGCGCCTCGACCTCTACGTCGCTATCCACTTTACTCGTGCATCAAGCACTAAACGCGATCATTACAAGAGTGAACTTGTCCACCAGGCGAGGAAAGAGGTTATTCTGGATTTTTTAAAGATAACCATCTCTAAAACATGTCAGAATTGTCTGGCGTAAGTACCTTTTTTGCATGACTTTTAACTTCTCTCATGTTCGGGTAACAGACATGGGTACACGTTCCGCAGGGAGGGATTCACCAAGATAATAGAGTATGATCTACTCGCTAAATATAAATATCGACATAGGGCTATGGGCCTCAAGCGCCCAGATGTACTTCTTGCTCAACAGCAAGCAGCTTTGGGATATCGTCCAGGCATGGGTGATCAATTACTTGACGAAGCTGATGATCCCTCAGACTCCGAGCCTGAAGGGGATCTGACTTATCCAGACGAAGAAGAAGCGGAGGTGACGCCTGGGGGTTCCAAGGAGACACTGCCCAAGTCAGCCAGCGGAAGAGTCAAAACTTCACGCGGACGTAACGAAAGGGTCATGCCCCCAGAGGAATGCCGTGCTCACCTTCATCGTCTGTTCGAAAATTGCCCGGTCATCTGCTCCCTTCTGTTTGGTCGACACGGCCCTTTTGCTCCTCTTTCGCACCATGGCATATCTTTGGCCTCTCCCGACATGTTTTTCATGGAAGTGTTGTTGGTGCCGCCAACGCGATTTCGACCCCCGTCAAAAATGGGAGACACTCTGTTCGAGAACCCACAGAATGAGCTCCTAGCCAGAGTTCTTAACACATCATACCGTTTACGCGATTTGAATGCTGATCTGGTTGCTGCATCGATGAAAACCTCGACTGTGGATGAGGCTTCGCGTAGACGATTGTTGGGGTCGCTCCTTGAAACTCTGATACAGCTACAGGTTGACGTTAACAGCTTCCTCGATAGCAACAAAAATCCACAGCCACTCCGTCAGGGAAAGCTACCACCTCCCGGCATAAAGCAGGGCCTCGAAAAAAAGGAGGGCCTATTCCGAAAGCACATGATGGTTTGTTTTACAAAGTTTCTATGTCTCCGTACCGACTCAGTAAAATACTACAGGGGAAACGTGTTAATTATGCCGCGCGTTCGGTCATCTCCCCTGATGTCAATATTGAGCCAAACGAGATCGGCATTCCACCTATCTTTGCTAGAAAGTTGACATATCCAGAACCTGTCACTCCACTGAATGTCCATCAATGTCGTCAATGGGTAATAAATGGGCCGAAGAACTACCCTGGTGCTTCTATGGTGGAGTTTGAAGATGGACGCCTGCAGTCATTGGTGACTTTCTCTTTGTATGTTTGTAGTTGACTGAGCCAACCTTATATCAGGATGAAATGACCAAGGAACAACGCCAAGCCATTGCTGATATGCTTTTCACACCGCAGGATGCGAACGATAGGCGCAACGGCCTTTCGACAAAAACACCGTCCATCAATAAAAAAGTGTATCGCCATCTGCAAGACGGGGATATCTTGGTCTTGAACCGACAACCAACATTACACAAGCCAAGTATGATGTGCCACAAAGCTCGCATTCTTCAAGGTGAGAAAACAATACGCATGCATTACGCGAACTGGTTAGTGCCCTCCGGCCCTCCGTGCTGTCTCTTGTGACTTTTTGATTAAATTTTCCCGCGTAGTAATTCATATAACGGTATGTCTATGTTCACAATCTCCACATTAGATTCTTCGTTGTTGATATATTCTCCTGCAAGCCGACTTCGATGGTGATGGTAAAATTCTCCTGATTCATTGCCTCTTAAACTGCTAACATTTTTTCAGAGATGAATATCCATTTTCCTCGTATGTAAACTAACCGTGCTATCTTCTGGTTCCCATGATTGTCTCCAGAGAACCCAGTGGCTCAGGCCGAGGCCAGATTTATCGCTAATACAGACAATCAATACCTTGTACCCACATCAGGAAAGCCTCTTCGAGGTCTAATACAGGATCATGTCGTTGCCGGAATATGGATGACATGTCAAGATACTTTTTTCTCCAGAGACGAGTATTTCCAGCTTCTCTACGGGGCTCTTCGACCCGAAAGTGGCGAATCGTCATCCGATCTTCTCAAGACCCTACCGCCTGCCGTATGGGTGCCGAAGACCCTTTGGACAGGGAAACAAGTAGTGCGTCCGATTCCCTACGCAATGTTTTGTGTTTATCTACGTTGACTAGATTTCCACTGTACTCTTGAACATCACACCTAGCAACGCCGAGGGACTGAACCTCGAGTCCACTTCTAAGGTCCCGGGAAATCTCTGGGGACAGGGGTCCTTGGAAGATAAGATCGTTATTCTTGACGGTGAACTACTTCGTGGCATTCTTGACAAATCAGCTTTTGGTGCCACAGAATACGGACTCGTGCACTCCGTGCATGAACTATATGGAGCAACTATCGCAGGACAACTCCTTGGTATTCTCAGCCGTTTGTTTACAAAATTCATGCAGCACAGGGCCTTTACTTGTCGCATGGATGATCTGGTGTTGACTCCCGATGGGGACCGCGACCGAACCGGCATCTTGCAGAAGAACGCTAACCTCGGCACGGAAGGCGCTATCGATAACTTTCCTTCGTTGTCCAAAGTAGCAGAAGAGGACGTTCCTGCTGCACTTAACTCTCTCCTTGAAGACGTTCTCCGGGACGATAGTAAAATGGCAGGTCTTGATGTGACCGTTAAAAGCAAGCTGGCAAAACTCACGAAATCGATCGCTGATGCTTGTATACCTTCCGGGTTACTGCGCAAGTTTCCTCATAACCACATGCAGGCGATGACACAGTCCGGTGCCAAGGGTAGTGTGGTCAACGCCCAGCAGATATCTTGCGTCCTTGGTCAACAAGAGCTAGAGGGCAGACGAGTTCCAGTCATGGTCAGTGGTAAAACACTTCCGTCATTCAAATCGTTCGAAACGAAGACGATCGCTGGCGGATACGTAGCGAGTCGATTCTTGACTGGTATCAAGCCACAAGAATTTTATTTCCACTGTATGGCTGGTCGAGAGGGTCTTATCGACACGGCTGTGAAGACGTCTCGCTCTGGATATCTGCAGCGATGTCTCATCAAGCACTTGGAGGGAGTTCGTATTCACTACGACCACACCGTTCGTGGCAGCGACTCTTCTGTTTTTCAGTTTCTATATGGCGGAGATGGTCTTGATGTCACCAAGCAGAAGCATCTCTTTCAGTTCAAGTTTGTAGCGGAAAACCAAAATACTCTTCTCAACTTGTACCGGCCGAAGAGCATCGCTGGTGCGATCAATGACGAGGATGCGGTGACTTATATGAAGACGGTGCTGAAGTGTTCTAGGGCACGCCCCAATAAATATGCCCCAGCACCGCGAGAGGAGATGGCTCCCGCTCTTGACTTGTTCAGTCCTTCCCGCTATCTTGGAAGTACCTCAGAGAGATTTGCCGAGTCCATCGAGGCCTATCTGGATACCAACCCTCCGACCATTAAATCAAAGACTTCAGAAGAGAGGCAGGCGATCAAGCGTAGACAACATCTTATGAAGCCCCGATACTTCCGCCTTTTGATGAATGTGAAATATTTGAGAAGTCTCGTTGAACCTGGAGAAGCAGTTGGCCTATTAGCATCTCAAGGGTGGATCTCTTTCATGGTATTGTTGTGATATACTTACCATTCGGCTAGAGTTGGCGAACCCTCAACGCAGATGACCTTGAACACTTTCCACTTCGCTGGCAAGTGGCATTCTTAATCGCTTACGTTTCCGCTCATCCACTTCGAAGGTCATGGTGCTGCGAATGTCACTCTAGGAATCCCTCGTCTAAGAGAGATAGTAATGACAGCTTCTCAAAAGCCCAAAACCCCATCGATGACTATGGATGTCATGCTTGGGGTTTCAGACATTGATATTACCACGTTTTGCAAGAGAGCCAGTAAGCTCGTTCTTTCACAAATCATCGACAAAGTTACAGTCAAGGAACGTCTGAGCGTTCTTGCTGATGCCCGTCGGAGGGAGTTCTCCGTTGAGCTCTCTTTCTACCCGGAAGAAGAGTATGTTGAGGAATATGACGTCAGTGCGGTTGAAATCCTAGCTGTGTTCGGGGCTCGCTTTCCTTTGACCTTGAAGCGCGAGATACAGCTAGAAATGAAGAAACTGGACACCGACCTTAGGAGCCAAATCGCGCAACTCGGCAGGGGCAAGGCAAGCAAGGAACCAGTCGGGGGAGAGACTGACGCTAATGCCGACGACGGAGAAGAGAGAGCCGAGAGAGCCGAGAATGCGGAAAGTGAACAGGGTGATGCTGATGTCGAGGACGCCAAACGCACGCGTCAGAGGCAAGAACAAGCTTCCTACGAGTCTGATGAGGAGAATGAAGAAGAGTTTGATGATGCTGCGATAGAAGCTGTGTATGCCTCTGAGGGAGAAAACCACACAGATGGTGAAGAGGCGGGCGATAAGACGCCGAGTCCTGCCACACTTAGCGAACAGGAGAAAGTCATAGCAGGCATGTTCGTCGACAGTTTTCGCCAAGCTTCGAACTTCAAGTTTTCGGGATTGGGATGTTCATTCAAGCTTGAAGTGAGCGTTTTGATTGACCTGTCATAGACGCTGTTTAACGAGTAATCAAGTTCCCCGCCGATTTCCCAAAACTTCTCTTGGTTGGGGTCGTAGAACGTGCCTGTCGCAACACTGTCATTCGTGAGATTCCTGGTATCACGGATTGCTTCAAACTTGCGAATGAAAAAGGGATTGTCCAGGTTTGTCATCTTGTTGTCAGTTTGGAAGTACACTAAATTCTAGGGTGCAGCTTGTTACCAATGGGTCGAACTCCCGTGGCATTTGGCAATTTCCAGGCGGAGCAGGAGACAGCATTATCGATTTCGACACCATTTACTCCAACGATATCTATTCTATTCTGAAGACGTATGGCGTAGAAATGGCACGCGCTGCCATCCTACGTGAAATCGGTGGGGTATTTAGTGCCTACAAGATAGATGTTGACACGAAACATCTTGAGTTAATTGCGGATTACATGGTAAGCATACAGTCAGGGTTTATGGTCAGGAAGTTGATGTTTGATAGACTTTTGATGGTGGATTCAAGCCCTTCAACCGGAAGGGTCTTTCAGCCAATCCATCGCCACTTTTAAAGGCGTCCTATGAGACTACGGCTGTTTTCTTGTCGGAGGCAGCCTTGTTTGGTGACTTTGATAACCTTTCGACGCCATCGGCTAATATTGTGGTGGGTCGACCAAACCTGACGGGGACTGGGGTATTTGATGTGGTCATGCCTGTCATTTGACCTCTATGTAGCTATAGCCTACTATGTACCTAGAGGTAAAGAAAATATACCTATACTGCATTGTGGTTGATGAACTCAATGAAAATCAATGAGATAATGACTGACCATCATAGGCTTATGCACTGAATAATCAGTGGAAAAATCTACTGAAATAGTATGTAGCTACTTCAAATTTTATTGAAACTTTGCTGAAAACTTCAGTGCTAAAGTCACTGGTTTGATGTTTGCAGAAACCACTGAAATTAATTAATTATTATTATATAGCTTAATTTCACAGTAATTTGCATTGTGTGAATATATTCCATTCATCATTGAAAATACTATCCCTTACAGTGTACTTGGCAGCACATACCAGTTGGCAGTCACAGAAATGTAACAAAATGTCACACACACCACATTGAAGCACCACTTGGCAGTTGTGTCCAGTCAATGGCAGTATAACTTGGACATAGACAAAAAGACTGTATTTCTGAGTTTCATACTATGTGATATTACTAGCTAGATAAATGGTTAATGCAAGCATCAAATTCAAAATGAGATTGCATGTGTATGGTGTCTAGATTAGATGATGACGCAATATTGGATGGATTAGGGGTACATGTTATATGCATTGAGGTGTATGTCATGTAAATGCAAAAACCCATGTAGTCCACTGCATTAGTCATAAGATTGGTCCATGAGAGTAAAGAGTGGTAGGCAATGGCATGGATATACCCCATTTGGCCAGATGGAGTTGTTGTTCCCCATTGCCGTGAATATCAGCATGCACGTCAAATTATTGATCACTACATAGTGCTAGTCTCACACAATTACGATGCAACCAACGTAAGTCATCCACTTTATAGCCGATTCTCACCGACCCACTTCGCCTCTCCCCGTGGAGTGCCACACGCAGAGCATGCTAGGTGGTTCGGTTCATTGGTGCTAGTGGTCTTGGGATTGGCGTTCTCTCTCAAGAAAAAAAAATCGCACTCACAGAGTACATATTATACAATTCCACGGGTCCTCTCGTTTTGCGTTCGTTGCTTTTCTGACAGCAGCAGTGTTATGGGAGAAGATAAGCTTTGACTGCAATGTTTTTTGTTTCTTCCTCGGTCGTATTGAGGTTTCGTCGCTAGGGGATGTCGTGATCCGATCAAATCCACCGGAAGCAGGGTCGTTCACTGTGCCAAATGTGCGAGTAGCCATAGTGTTCCGAGGGTCTCCAACGCCGCAAGTATCTCCAAACTCTCCAGAAGAGCCAACACACGGCAACAGGAAATCTTGTGCGGGATCAAACATTGTAACCCTGAGCGCATCCAAATCTTTTTCTTCGATGACCTCCAATAGCGTACGACGACGGTCGTGATCTGTCTCAGGGTCTCGTTTCTCATCATCTGACTCCGAGTCATCTCCGGCAATTGGTACTAAAGGAAGACTTGAAGAGGATGCTTTGCCTTGAGGAGCTTGAATTCGTTGTTCAGCAGCTAGTGCACGCTCTTCTCTTGCTCGTTTACTGAACAATATCATTACTGTGGAAAAGGGCTCGAAGACAATCTGTACCAACCTCCCAGCTTTCTTTCGGAACCCAATACCATGTAATTTACCTTCGCCTTTCAGGTCATTGTTCACAGTTTTCCCAACGGAGTTGAATGCATTTGAGTTTACTCGTCTTCCTGCCTTCCGCATCCCAGATGTTTGCGGGCCCTTAGATTTGCGAGGCCGGCGCAAGACAGGCCGCGCTCTCGAATGAGCACCGCCACACTAATTTATTCAGCATAAGTGGAATGAATGTGTTTGGAGAATGAAACGCCACCATATATTCGGGGAGCTCGCCCATCTCGATACCCTGCCCCCCAGTTTTAGCAGAGTCGGCTAACCTAGTGCCAGATGACCAATAGCCTATGACGCAGTAGAAAGCGGAGGGTCAAGCCTTTGGAAGCGAAAGAAAGGAACAATATATTGCACCGTCCCCATAATACCCCCTACTTTGGAGGGCACGTACTTCTTGCTGGAGCTGACGCCACAGCGTTTGGAATGCAGGCCCATGGTTCATGTGCTGTAAAACAGTTCCCCTGTGATCCCCCTGCGATTGCAGTATGACTGTTTGCCAACCTTGATATGGGCCAACTAGCAGCAGAAGATTAGCATGGGGTGCAATTGCACAAAGCCAAGGTCGTCATGGAATACCTCATGACATAGTGTACTCATCAACCAGTGAGTGGGAAGCAATGATCCCGTAGACGACCTTAACACAAGTTCTTGTAACGTCACATATGGGTTCTGCATGGATAGTTGCAATCTAGAACAAAGGAGAGTCACGTACCCAAAGTCTCCCCATGATTCCAGTTGCGTCCTGCAAAGACGCTGTTGTATTCGTGCTAGAGTTCGGGTCAGATTCGCCTAACCAGGAGTCGACATTATCTGGGAGCTGACAGACCGCACCGCACCTCTTCGAGACTATTCACAACAAATCCATGTGTTTTCATGATTGGTCTGACCTGAGCAGCAATGGCGCGAAGAAGCTGACGAGCAGCCCCCTCAACCATGGGGTCACCCATTGGTAGAACGGTGATGAAATTTACATGAGGATTTGGATTAGGCTCGCGCTCATTAATACGTAGGTGGACCATTTGAGTATCGTCGGCTTCAGAGTCGTGGAGGACGATGGTCAAGGAAAGCGTGACGGTGCGACTGGTTTGAATACAATGGTAATTACAGAACACTACACCCTCTGAGGTCAGCTTACCGCCATGCTTGCACTTACTCCGATCCCACTACGCGCAGTACCAGGAGCCAGAGCGCTCGCCAACAAGTCTCGACAGTTCCTCAAGCGTTCCCGCCTCACAACAAACCATGAACTCTCCGAGTTTGGTACCGCAAGAGGAACGCCAATGATTCCTTTCAATTGTGCCTCCCGAACCGCTTTCACCAATGAGTCAACCTCTGCCTCCGAATCGAGATCATCTAGGTTCTCTGCTACATCGTCACCTTCCAACCGACTTGTTGTGGTAGGCGCCTGAGTCTTCTTCGGAGCTTTCTTCGTTGCCGCCTTGTTAGGATCCACACCCGATGCAATTGCAGCCTCCATCGCGAGTCTTTTCTTCTCCGCCTTTTCCTTCTCTCTCTTCTCCTTTTTTTCCGCCTTGGTCTCTTTCTTCACCGGCTCGACCCAGTTTGGATTATTGGCTCGATTCCACTCGAGAAGCAGTTCGTCATACGCCTTTGAACGTCCTTGTACAGCCCGCTTCGCTCCCATCGAATGCGCTTTACAAGTGAGCGAGCGCGAGCACGGGAGGCCCTTATCATTGATGACACCGCATTGTTTGTCATAGTCCACTGGACCTTTGGTGCGTCCCTTGGTGATCTTTGTCTTCTTCTTGCTGGGTTCGGACGGGTCATCCCCTTCTTCGCCATCCATGCCACGCTTCTTGCCTTTCTTCAGCTCCACTGGCAGACAAATGAACCCCAGGACATCGAGTTAGTCCATGATAGCGCGTGAAGAACGATTGGTTGATACCTTCACCGTCTGCTGACTTGCCCTTGACCCACTTCTTGCCCGATCGTATGTCGCTACAATTTGCTGCGGTGGGTCGTGGCATCAAAACCAGAAGCTCGTAGACAACGGGTGCACTGAACTCACTAGCATGGTCAGAGACGGCACTCCGTAGCACCGGCTTATCGCAGTCACTACAACGTACAATACCCAGTTCGGATCTCAGTGGCTCAGCACCAAATATCTTCATGTCGCGTGCAGAAAGCCATGATGTTGGGGGAGAAGGCAGCTCTGCTACCTGTGTTTCTGCTGATGGCGTGCTATAGCGCGGGGGAGTTAATGAGTCCCAGGAGAAAGGTGATGGTGAATGACTAGGTCGTTTGAGTCTGAGTCCCATGGTCGTCCCTGGACAAACTGCGGAAGAATGCTCGAATTACGTAAAATACTAAACTTGATAAAATATAGAATTGGTATATCATTTCAATAATGCTACTCAAGGTTTTTGGATGCATTTAAAGTAATGACCCCAAGGCCTGTAGTGCTAACGAGTAAACGATTGGACTCGCTAGTCTTAGGGGACAAGGACAGATTAATTCCTACAGTGACACGATGCTAGTGTCTCAAGTCAGAGGACGGTGTGAATCAAGCCCTCGGAACCCAAAGATCGTAGAGCTGCTTATCTGCTGCATCAAAGCACGTGAGGAGCGTGGGGTCTGACCGTATGGTGATCTTGCGGGTGGCAAGGAATCCAGACGATGCATGGGCGCGGACGGCGACAGTGTCCATCTGATGGAAACTAGTACTGACACCGGACTCCGACATCGTTGTCGAAGAGGGAGACGCAGTAACGTCCTTGAGGGGGATATCATTGAATGAGCGGGGGAGGTATGAACAAGACAGGCTTACTTGGGTTGAGTTGATGGAGCGATCCCTGAGGTGAGACGTGGAAGTCAGTGCAATGTTTGCTGAACAGGGAGCAGTATGTCAGAACGAATATGCGGAGATGAGCGAGACGGACCTCCTGTAGTCGACATGACGGTCAAGCAATCGCGTCACAGCGCAGGTAACGCGTCTGTCACGGCTCCTCTTAACTTGCCACAATGAACATCTTCAGGAGCTGTACGTCGCGATAAGCTTCCAGACACGATATCCATACTGACACTAGCAAAAAGTGATGGGCAAAGTCTGGCGTAAGCACGAGCTCACGCCGATCATCCTCCACTTAACTCACAGTGTTCCAGAGGATCCTAACGCTGCTGAGGTGGTCAAATGCGAATCAGGTCAGCTCTACCTTGTCAGGCCAGGAAACGTGCGGTCTTCTAGGGAATGCATGTATGCTTTTACGCCCTCGACCTATTCCTTGCATCAGTTACACATTCGCTTCGTAGTTACAACGAGGCAATCGCCACCATAAGACGAGTTCCATCCGTCGAGCACAACTTCCAACTTGTTATCACTCGCGTATATGAGGAAGGTGATCAAGAATTACTAGAGGACGAAGATGAAAGTGCGGTATACTATATCTCCGTGGAGCCCTACTTACTATGCTCCAGCCGACGAAGAGAAGGTCTTCCTTATCAGCGAGGAGCTCGAATTCCGACGTGGTCCGGGACAAACTCCACAAGAAGCCTCCTTTGTGTGGCGCGATCTAGATGGCGATGTTGACGAGCTCTACGAGTTTCTCATGACAGAGGAAACAAACGAACCTACGCGCGCATTCTTTGAAACTTGCATGTATCGCGCTATGTATGAGCGCAAGTACAGAAAAAGTGGTGACAACATCCAAGACTCGGAACTTGAACAGTTCATCTGGAAGTGAGTATCCTGTCGTGCTACTGGACCACGATCTATTCAAAGTGTATCTCTCCAGGCCACCTGCACCGAAGAGTACGAGAGCAAAAGTCGCTAAGGAGAAGACCTCTGTAGCTCGGAAGGAGCCATACAACCCTCCAGGAACCATAGAAGAGGTTTCGGTTGCCAAACAACCTGTTGTCTCTGCGCCGAAGAAGGTCGCTGTTGGATCCAAGTCTGTCCCTCACAGTGCAGATTTACCGGAAATCGTTGGGGCTCAAGCCTATTTTTTCGTTTGGGACTTGGAGGCTGATGGATTTGTGTCTACATGTGACGAAGTTCTTGATGCAAGAATCGTCGAGCGCACTTCCGGTGGCTATAATTACTGGGTCGCTGCAACGTGCGATGAAGGCGACCTGATAATGCATAAGATCACTTCCGACATGAATCCTCGATGGTCTCAACAGACACATTCCCTCACTTGGAATTATAATCTTGGAGGGGCTTACGGAAGCTGGGCATTCCAGTTCACTTCTTCAGAAGGGTATGATAAGTTCAAGGCAGGCTTTACTAGGGCAGCATGGGAAACACTGCATCAGGTACCTTGGACCAAAATCAAGGCAAGCTCACCTTGGCATCGGTTGACAGCATATCCTAACCTTCCATTAGCCGGACGAACAAGCATATGTCATGAGTTCCAATTCTGAAGATGTGGAGATGCATGATGCAGAAGACGAAGACGAAGACGAAGAGGAGGTTTTGTCTGAACTCGATCCTGATGAAGGTGGTTGCTTTATTCTCTGAAAGCAGCTTCGCGTTTCTGATTGTCACAGAGCGAAGCGACGAAGAGGAAGATGAGGAGGACTCATCTTCCGTTCCCAGGCTTTCGGGAGAACGTAACTCGATGTTGACGGTCGGATATAAAGGCGACCGCTCATACGTTGTGCGAGGAAACAATATCGGCGTCTTCTCTCACGCTAGTGATAATCAAGTGAAGTACTTTGCAACTATTAGCAAGATCTCGACTCCCAAAGGAAAGGAGTTCAAACCTCGAGAGGTAGTTTCGCACCGGATGTATCCGGGTAGAGACATGCTGATTGGTATGGAAGGTTATGCTACATGATCAAGACACGAAAATGATCTTGATGAGTCCTTCTGACCCTCACTCGTTGTATAACATGGACATTGAACATGGGAAGGTTGT
>JBBPQW010000115.1:0-41189 GCA_038092695.1 Boletus rubropictus | reverse complement strand
TGAAACACAGTCCCTGCAACACAGCCCTTTGGTCAACAGAAACGAGTTTGCAGCATATGTCGCAGGCACAACTGGTTGACAAGGTGTGATGAAGCAACAGGTGTTATTTGTGATAATGGACAAGGTACAGTAGCTCAAATGACTACAAGATATACTAAGTAGTGTATTAGGTAATCAGTATAGCAAATGATTCTACTCTAACAATTTTTGGTTTTTTGCATGACTTTTGTTTATATCACACTTGTTTTCTAATAAATTATAATATTATCACTGAATGAAATATAGCCAATATTTAAATTTGTTGACTAAAAGACAAATTACATAAATTTATCTGGCCATTCATAAGCCCAACATTGACATTGATTCCAATAGAACTGCAAATCAGTTTGAATTGGATAACTTAATATTGGCTGCTTCAATTGATATAATTTCAATGAAAGCTGATAACCACTATCAAAAACCATGATCTCATCTCTATATGTAAAATATTTATAATATTTATAATAAAATGGCTGAAATAAAAATGAGTGGTTTCAAACTGTGGCAACACTGCTGCTAGTCAATTGTTGCACACACATCACATACAATCAAGTAACTTTCCTCTCTTTCCCCACTCATCTCAAGACTTGAAGCAACCACCAAAGAGTAGCTCACACAGTAGCACTTGGAAGGATCATGAGAACTCTACAAAGTCTAGTTAGATTTTATTTATTTTGCTGATCAGATGGTCGCCAATTGCATACGATTTCGGCGTCCTCGCGGCGGTGCCACGTAGTACGAGAGAAAGCGGTCGAATTCCCCGATCAATCGATCGCACACCTGTCCATCAAACCCACATGTGTCAAACCCACACATCCGCGTCATCAGTGACAACAGATCCACTTCGGGTGACAAAACAATGTCAATTCTCTACGTGGCATAACACATGACGTACACAATACAATACAATACAATACGAGGTGCATGCGATCTCTGGTCGACCGCGATGCCTCGAAGCTGCCGTCCCAACATTTGTGTCACCACGCCATCTTAGCAATGATGGACTATTCCGATGCTGTAAGGCGATATCTTTACCAAGCATGTAGCCATGACTTACTTTGGGGTACGCCCTGACGATCAGCTTACGCAATTCGTCTACTATCAGAACCGCCAGCGCGAAGCCGAATGGTGGTCCCCAGAACATAGCTGGGATCGGTGTGGTGTTGAAGACACGCTGCAGCCCAGGCCCATAGAGATTGACAATAGCGATCAGTGCCGTACCAATCATTGAAACAGGTACGATCAGGTTCCGCCTTGGTCCCCAGAGCGGATTCGACTGCAACAGCGAGACTCTCCTATTACGGATAGCGAGTAGGTTGCCATATTGCATGAACACCATGGTCACGTAGCTATTCCGCGTCAATGATCGAGTAGCCGAGGAAAAAAAAAAAAGTATCACTCACTATACACACTGTCCAGTGTTGACGAGTGCCGTGAGTTCATTAATAGACTTACCCTGCCACCCATCTTGCCAATTGTTGTAAGTCAGGATGACGTCGTAAAAGCTGAGGCCGTTCTGATTCATGTACACGAACCACATGGCCATACAGCACGGCCAAGCCATGAGACCGGTGAACTGGTCGACGCTGAGCCGTGTTCTGGAAAAATATGTAATGACTAACCAGGTAAATTTGGAAGAATAACCGCCAGTCTGTCAGGCGATCCGTCCTGGCATTTCTCGGTTTTCGCAGCATGAGGTCGGCCTCCGCTTTCTCGTACATCAAAGAGATGGACATGACAACGTCGTTTGTGATCGAGAAGCAAACCTGCAGGTACGAACTCAAAGGAATTTGCATCCCCATTACGACGTTGGTGAGTACCGCCATGAATTCGGTGTATGAACCAACCTGGAACAGCCAGGTTTTCACATGTCGGACTAAGATTTGACAGCGAGGTGACGTACCGGCATAAGATAGAGCGTCACTTTCTTCAGGTTGTCAAATACCAAACGGCCCATTTCGATGGCGACGGGAATGGATGCAAAATCATTGTTGAGCAAAATGAGTGCAGCTTGTCGTCGCCTTCTGGATCAGCTGGAAGTGACGATGAAATAGCCCAAACAAAACTCACCAGCTTCCTTGGCAACATCACTTCCGCTTCCCATGGCAACACCGATGTCAGACGCCTTTAGTGCCGGCGCATCATTGACGCCATCACCGGTGACTGCGACGGTGTTGTCCCCACGAGATTTGATGTTCTCCACGATAGACATTTTCTGGTCAGGAGTCGTGCGTGCGAATACGATTTCGGTGTAGGTTCCGACAACCACATTCCAGTCAAGGGGAGTAAGACTGGCAACATCTTCACCGGTGAGAACGAGGGAGCGGATGGGATCGTCATCGGAGGGCTTGATCAATGGCGGGCGGATTCCCTCTGGATACTTGTCAACTCCCGCACGAACGTCGTCGATGGACTCGACGCGTTGTTGCGTGATAATACCAACCTAGATTCGTGAGTAAGAACGCCACGAGCACATGCAACAGCGGCCCACCTGACTTGCGATTGCCACAGCAGTCAACTTGAAATCACCCGTGACCATGAGTACCCGGACACCCGCTTTCCGGATGACGTCTATGGCTGCTGGGACATCGGGCCGGGGAGGATCACGGATGCCTACCAACCCAACCAAACTGAGGTCTTGCATCTCACCATACATGACCGCTTCTAGATCACTCGGAGGCAGATCGCCCTTGAATACCTCGAGCGGCTTGCGGCATCTATAACTTATTGAGCGAACAACCCAGCACGGGAAGCAATGCAATCGACCCACAATGCAAGAACACGTTGGCCTTCGCTCGACCACGTGCTCTGAAGCGCAGCAAGTTGCTCTCTCGCCGAGTTATCAAACGGCACGATAGAACCGTCAGACTTCATGACTGTGCTGCAAGAGCGGAATAAGATATCCGGAGCACCCTTGGCGAACACCCAGATCTTGCTGTTCTTTTCACTGATATCACCATCGACCACATCGCCGACCTCAAAGACGGAAAGCATCCACTTGTTCTTGGAGTTAAACGGGATTTCAAATAGACGCTTGCAATTATCCAAGAGCGAAGAAGTGTCGATGTTGAGACTAGGGACGGATAATGCCTCGGAGAAGCGGAGAAGAGCAGTGTCGGTGGGATCTCCTTTGATGGCACGCTCCGCGATTGGGCGGTTGGCAGTACCAGCGTCGAACTTGGCGCCATTACAAAGTCTGGCGACCTTGTGCATGGCATCGAGGCCAGTATACTGTCGAGGGTCTTCCGCTTCCGCTACTTGCCTCTCAATCTCGTGAGCCTTCATGCAAGCATCAAGGAACGCGAATGATGCAACGGCCTAAAAGTGAATTAGCGAACCGGTCGTGTGGGGACATTAGTACGGCTTACCATCTTTCCTGCCGTTAGCGTACCGGTTTTGTCGGAGCACAAAACAGAGATGCAACCGAGCGTCTCGATAGTTGCCAAGTTTTTGACAAGGACGTTTCTCTTCGCCATGCGACGTGCAATTACAGTCAGAGAAAGAGCGACACAGACAGGGAGACCCTGAGCATGAGGAAACTGAGCATGTGGGGTACGCTATCCCAGATGAAGAGACTTGCCTGGGGTACGAATGCTGTCAGACACCCAATAGAGTTGATAATGGCACCGCTGATATTGAGGTATCCTGGGTAGCTATTGCGAAGCCAGACACCGTACAGAAGGAGCGAAATGCAGAAAAGAGAGAGGGCGACGGTGGAAATGACTTTGGTGAAGAACCAGATTTCTTTTTGGATTGTCGTCAACTTGAACTTTGTCTCGCCAGACATGCGGACCAACCGCCCCATGATGGTGCGATCACCGGTGGCGAATACCACACCAAGGCAGTTACCCTGTGTGACAAACGTCGAGTTGAGGGCCAAATTGCGTGTCTCGAGGGCATTGTCAGAGGTGGCATCGAGAGACCCCGGAACCATATCACTAGGGTAGGGATCAGTGATGTCATCACCTCGGGAGAACCAGCTTAACCGACCTTTCACCGGTGAGAAGAGAGCGGTCGAAGCGCAAATCAGAGGACATTTGAACAATCCTGAGATCGGCAGGAACACGATCACCAGTAGAGAGCACGACGATGTCCCCAACGACGATGTCATTTGCGTGTATGAGTTGTTGGTTACTATCCCGGATGACTGCAGCCTCCTCAGCAATGAGAGATCTGATGGACTTCATTATGCGGTTGGCGTTCCAGTCCACCAAAGCGTAAAAGGTCGCGGAAACGATGACAACGAGTAACTATGAGGGGCATGACGCTGAGAGTTAAAAGAAGAACGGGCTAGCAGAGGTGGGGCTTACGAGGAGAACAGCGACGCCGAGATTGAAGACTGCCGGAGGCTGCCCCAAGGGCTTATAAGAAAGCTAGAAAACCGTGCGTTATTGACGGGAAGATGTGCGGACGGAGAAGGGGAGACTTACGATTGTGACAACGAACGCAATCCACATGAGGAAGTTGAAACCACCAAAGATGTAGTTCAGTACCTTGAGCCAGTACTGCGTAGGGGGAGGGCTAATGATGTTTTTCCCATCCTTGGATCTGCGTTCGACCGCAGCAGACTCGAGCCCGACAGCGGGACTGGACGAATAACGAACATAAACTTCGTCGGTCGGGATAAGGTGGACGTCGATGGCAGCAATGGCATCCACGGGGTCGGTAGACCTCTTTGGCTTTTCTCCGAGTTTTTCATCGACACGGATTGAGAGAGTACGGTATCTGTGGGCATGTGAATGAAAAAAATGGAGCGTGTGTGCGAGAGAGAGGAGTACCCTATCTGTATTCCATGGTTTCCCCTGCCGTCCCTCGACTTCCTTGAGCTGGAGTCGCCGACTGACTTCTCCATCGTAGCCGCACGAGCTAGGAGACAGCGAAGCTCAATATGAGCTTATATTTTGTACCTGTCCCCTCTCGGCAGGAGTAGAAAGCAATCCGGGTGAGCTGATTACGCCATTGCTGTACCGCCACAACTGCGCTGATTTTGCCATTCCCTCCATCTCATCTCGTTATCGAGACAAAGGCGGTTAATTCCATCCCATCAGGGACGGACTCACCTTTCCTCTGAACTGTGGTATCGTCCACTCGGGTACGTCCACATCAAGTTCCGGTTGACAGCTCCGCTAAGCACTTCACTGTCCTCCTCTCCGTCAGCGATGGTTCAGTAACACACTCGTACCGCGTGCACCAAAAGATACAACGTTGCCATGCCAACTCGCCTGGCATGTATTCCACGATGAGATTCGGTAAATGAACTGCGGACTCCGACGAATGCTTGGGAGCAACCTCGGTCGTACGTGCCCGAAACCAAGAAGTACGTTAGTCGCAAACAAGCATAAGGCTGAGTGCAAGGGCTCATCACCGAGGCAGCCCCTGCGGAGAAGCGGAGACACGCGATAATCAAATGATGAGTCCATTTCGCACGCTGAATTGAGTTGGTGAAGTAGAGCCCGGCGGTGTCGATGGACCAAATCCACTCGTCTGCACGCCGGGTTTGTGCAACGATTCCTCAAGGTCATGCCCAGAATAGCTGCTCCTTCTGTGGACTGATAATTTAAAGTCGCGGGCAGGCAGTAGCAGGTGACCTGTTGAATTTGAGCGCCCAAAAATAATGTGTGCACACGCCTGCGATACACAGCAGAGATCACTCTGCTGTACACGGCAAGGGCGCGCATTCACAACGGTGTGAAGCGTGTAATGAGACAGCTAGAAGATCTAGTTAGTGCCAACGAGGACGAAAGAGATGTGGAAGGTTACCACCGTGGGGTGGTGGGAGTTTGGGAGAAAGAAAGGCCTTCCCGTGCGGCTGTGCCTTCTCTTATATCCTTTCGGACTTTGAACTAAGTCACCACAGTCACCCTCTCCCAGGTACCTGCCAGGTGTTGCATTGACTGAGAAAGTTTGCTGGGCCAGAAGGTATTTCTTGAAATTGTAGTGTTTTCGCGTATGCAGCTCCTCCAAGCTGTCGATTCGTCATCCCTCTGTATCGTGAGTCGAGACAACAGTCTGGAATACGACAAACGCAGAGCTCACGTGACGACACGCGTCGCAATCAACACACCGAAGCGCCAACCCTAAAGCAAGACGCGCCTTGACCTCTTACAATCACCATCAACAATGCCTCCCAAAGCCACAGGTGGAAAGTCCAAGACAGGTGCACTCGATCAGGGTGGCGCTGCAGGTTCCGGCGCGACGACAACACCCCGCATAATACAAACTCGGAGTCAAAAAGCCGGCCTTCAGGTATGTCCTCCTCCGTTTTTTTGTTTGCATATGCTCACGCACTCCAGTTCCCTGTTGGTCGTATTCATCGTTATCTGAAACAACGCACACAACATAACGTGCGGATCGGTGCAAAGGCTGCGGTATATACGAGTGCAATTTTAGAGTACCTTACGGCCGAAGTGCTGGAGCTGGCAGGTGCGTTGGACACACTCGTCGTTCTGCCTATAGTGCTGATATGGTTCTGATTGTCCAGGCAATGCATCAAAAGATCTCCGTGTGAAGCGTATAACGCCACGACACTTGCAACTGGCGATTCGTGGCGACGAAGAGCTTGATATCCTCGTACGGGCTACGATCGCAGGGGGTGGTGTCCTTCCGTTCATTCACAAGAGCCTCACAGCCCCCATGACTAAGGGCAAGAAGGTCGAGGGCCAGTGAACGGGGCTAGATGTCGGACTGTTGGCTTGTCTGGCGCGGATTAAAATTATTTAGCTTTTTGCTGATATGTACAGCATGTCCTTGATATATGCGTATGTCCCAATGTTTCATGCCCGTCTCGAATTCTGATCACAACGCATTCCCAAACGGTGATTGGTGGAGACCTTGTAAACAAGCCTTCAATGGATATTCCTTACGTGGCCCATGTTTGTATCGTCCACTAGAAACAGACCCTGGTCACTTCCCACAGCGGCTACCCTCGAGTGGCACAGGGACGGTGGTGCTGGCGCGGAAATAGATTGTACCAAGGGGTACCGGTGATACTTGACGTGTCGACCCTTTCCCTAAACCATCGTTGGCACAGAACGTCACGGCGGTATCCCCTGGTACGTGATTAATTCAATCTACGGCTTCCCGTGTCCGTTGCACTGCTACTGACATGAGCCAAGCTGAAGCCAGCATGCTTTGAAAAGCAAACGGTCAAAATTACACCATCAGTCGTGGGCAGCGCGTGCACGACCCTCCACGGCCGCCTTGCCACCAGTCTCACGAAGCTCACCCCTTTCGTGCAAATCAGGATTGTGAGTGTACTTTCCAATCACCTGCAAAAACATCAGACGAGCATCCTACCAGCCGCGAAACCCACCTTTTGCGTCTTGCCTACGATCTTGTCTCCTATGTTGGCGTGGCCCTCGGGCAAATTTGGTTGACCGCCAATCGCGACGCCACCTAGAATGAGTTGCATCATCCGCTCGAGGATATCAGGGAGATCCTACCTTCAGGAACAGGAGCGACGTCCAGTGGACGTTCAGAGTTGAATGCATTCCTTCCCTGTACCTCTTGAGCGTCTTGGCCTTGGGCCACGCTGGCATGGAATGCAGGCTCTTCTGCGGTTCTCCCCGGTGGAGGGAGTGGGACGGACATGAGTCTGATGGACTTTGGTCGCTCGTATTTATCTGTTGTCGTTTCAAAGTGACGTCAGAGTCTTGCGTCATAAAAAAGAAAAAAGAGAAAAAAAAAGTGTTTCGTGTGACTGTCACCCTTGACTATGACGAGCAGCAAGGAAAAGCCACTGCACTCGCTGATCGCTGGGGCAACAGCGGGGGCGGTCGAAGCGTATGTCGTCGACCGTCTCGTCAGACCTTTGTTCAACCCGTCTAGCAAGTTTTGTCACCTATCCAACTGAATTCGTCAAGACACGCTCCCAGTTCGGTGGCCAGGTCTGTTCATATCCCTCTCTTGCACGCTCGCGCTTACTGTACCAGCGAGAACCACCGCTGACGATCATCCGTACGACCATCCGCGACAAAGGCATCACTGGTCTTTACTCAGGTTGTTCGGCTCTTGTCGTCGGAAACGCTGTCAAGGCCGGCGTGCGCTTCCTGAGCTATGACCACTTTAAGAGCATGTTGGCAAATTCAGAGGTAACATCTTTCGCTCTTCCTATTTCGCCTTCTCATGCCCCGCAGGGCAAAGTCACTGCGCCAAGAAGTCTCGTCGGTCAGTGCAGTCCGGCGTCCGTCCAGACATGTAACTTATCGTGCGGTAAGCTGGCTTGGGCGCCGGCATGGTGGAGGCCGTTGTCGCCGTCACCCCGTCTGAAACGATCAAGTGCGCATGTCCCGTTTGTTCCACCTCTCTCGTCAACACCCACCCTCTAGAACGAAACTCATCGACGACGCCAAGCGTCCGATCCCCCAGTACCGTGGTCTCGTACATGGCACCATGTCGATTGTGCGTCAAGAAGGTATTGCGGGCATATACCGAGGTCTATTTCCCGTCGTACGTCCACTACCTTTATGGATACTCCCCACAGCCTACATCTCTCGTCAGGTGATGCGACAGAGCGCCAACTCGGCAGTTCGCTTCACGACCTATACAACCCTCAAGCAGTTTGCTCAGTCCGCCGCACGCCCGGGACAACGTCTTCCGAGTGGGATTACGTTTGCTATCGGTGCAGTTGCAGGTCTAGTGACCGTATTTGTGACTCAACCACTCGAGTACGCTTCCCTGTCTTTTTTTCTATGCTCGAACGTACGTTTGACGTATGGGATAGCGTCATCAAGACACGCATGCAGTCTCTCACTGCTCGTCGCGAGTATAAAAATTCATTTCATTGTGGTTACCGGATCTTGACAGAGGAAGGCTTGCTTCGATTCTGGACCGGAACGACGCCGAGACTGACACGGTTGGTGGCAAGTGTTCGTCCTATATATCGTTTATGCAGAGAATGACTGTTTGCCGCAGTTGAGTGGTGGAATTGTCTTTACGATATACGAAAACGTCATTAGAGTTATTGGAGACAAAGCATAGAGTCTATCCACTCGGCGATGCTACATCGATGCTTCAAGCTTTTGCTATCAACGCAATTCCTTCCGTCCTGTTCGATCAATAGTGTCGTCAACTCTGCCCACTGACGCTCTTCGCGTTCCGTGAGCCCCTTACCAGAGGCTTCCGCTCCCTGAACTGCGTCAATGAATTTCACTGCTGCCTCCTTTGCATATGACAGAGACACGCCGACACTATGTGGTACGTATATTTCCGCCAGACGAGGACGAGACAGACGAGCGATATGAGCCCACGAGGTAGTCACAAATCCACCGAAGCTTTCAGTAGTCTGGTCCGCGTCTGTGTGCGATGCAATGAAGATGGTCCGAGTACGTCCTGCGTTTGAAAAAGGTTATGGCAAGCGTCAAAGTCGTCGTTGAGGAGGTGAAGGACTAGGTACTGCAGGCTGAAATGTGGATGATCGTACACGGACGTTGAGGCTAGCGTTGAGCTGGTCAATTGCAGGGGTGAGGCCGGCGCGCCAAACTTTGCTAGTGAGCGGTGCAGGGGGCAGAGCGAGGAGGGCTCATTGCGGAGTGTCAATAACGTTTGCCTCCGTCGTCGATGGTGCAGTACGTGCTGCTGCTCAGAGCGCCAGATGAAGATGGACCAGATCGATATGAGGTCGCGTTCGAGACAAAAGGGTATGTGCCGCTGTCTGTCTCTGTCCTGGAGACGGAGCTTGTCCACATCGACGAGCTCAGAGACAAGATCGTCCGTGGGCCAGATGCACAGGGCCTCTCTGGGGTGATCATGACGAGCAAGCGGGCCGTCGAGGCATGGTGTGAAGCCATCCGGTCGATCCTACCGCTGACGGAGGCGTCTCAAGGTGTGTCGTACGCTTGTCGCGCTGTGGATACGCCCTCACGACTTATCATCTCAGCGGACTGGCGGACAGTCCCGTTCTACGTCGTCGGGGATGCGACGGCGGCAGCTGCATCCCAGATCCGCACCGCGTTCCCCTCCACGGTACATCTCGCGCCTGCAGAGAACCAGATTCGTGGAGGTGCAGAGGCGGGCACGGGGGAACGTCTCGCAGCATATATCTTGGCGGAGGGACGCAAGGGACAACAGATGCTCTATCTGACGACGGACAAGCATCGGGAGACGCTCCCGGCGATGCTTTCCGCTGGACAGGTTACACTGGAGACGCTCGAGGTGTATCGCACGACGGGATCGTCTACGTTCCGGGACGATTTGGGCGCTGCGCTGGAGAGGGCTCCGGTAGGCGAGTCAGATGCACGCGTGCCATGCCCACTGATCTGATCTCACTCGCAGGTGGAGATTGGGGATGGGTGGTGTTTTTCGCGCCGTCTGCAGCAGCGTTTGTCGTGCCGATTTTAGACGAGGTGTTTCGTCTCGACGCGCTCAAAGTGGCCGTGATTGGCCCCACGACGGCGTCCTTTCTGCAGGATACGCTCAAGGTGCGGGTGGACGTGGTCGCGCCCAAGCCGGTCCCAAACGCGCTCTCTAACGCCGTCACTGAGTTTGATAACACCGCTTGAATAGCTTACAAGCCTTTACGTTGCCATTGGTATTTGGTCTTAGCCCTCGGTTTCTTTTCTTTCCCGAGTCCAACTGTTCTACGCTCTTTTTTTATCCCCTCTTCTTTTCTTTTTCGCGCCTCTTCTTTGCTCGTTCTTTGGGGTGGACCCGTACAACAACGCGTCCTGTCCAGCAGCATGAGCACTCCGGCGAGGCAAGAATACACTGCCGTCGCGTCCACGTCCAACCCAAATTTGGCAGTACCGTCAAGTCCACGCGTCGATCGTTCCAGGTCACCCTCCATCGCGAGTGCGGGTGACTATGCGGAGCGGGGCTCCCCAAGGTCACCCACCTCGTCCAGGTCGTTCAGTCCATCTCCGTACCATGTGAGTATGATACGACAGTATTGGTAGTCGTGGCGTCCTGATCGTCGGTGTATAGAACTCGTTCGCTGACAAGGTAAATTGCGCTATCGTCGTAGTGTCGGTTGTTGCTGAAAGAGACGGACAGTACTCGCTTATGCCGAGTCCTACCGATTGGGGTTCGACCGCGCTAGCGATGGGAACGCCTGAGCAGGACGATTACTTACACAATCCAGACCCGAAGCGGGATTTGAAGAGTGACCAGGGCAGGTCCATTTGTACCGCGCGCGGGCTTGCTAATCTAGGCTGTCTATTCGTGCTCGCTGCTGGTGGCATCACCCTCTTGTGAGTCCCGTCCCCCACTTTACTCTCTCTCGATAGGATGAATTGTGACGCACGTGTTTTCAGTATAGGTATGCGTGGTGGTATGTTCGTATCCTTCTCCGGGCGTCGATCGTTTGTCAGGTTTTCCGGTTGCAAGCCATCTCTTGTCCACAAAGCAAACGACACAGGGAGGGTTCAATCTGGGTGGTATTAACGCGACAGGCCAGCTCCCTGTCATCCCCGGGAACCGTGGCCTCATCGATGTCGATACCCCCATGGAGGCCTACACAAAACAATCGTACATGTCCGGCGACGTATTGGAGCTTGTCTTTTCGGACGAGTTCAATGTCGAGGGGCGGTCGTTCTATGCAGGTGATGATCCTTACTGGGAAGCGCCGAATTTACACTATTGGGGAACGGTAAGTCAGGGAAGGGCGGTGGGTGGTGGGATGAGTGGGCTGATGGTTGTCGACGTCACAGAGCGATTTAGAGTGGTACGATCCCATGGGGGTCACGACCAAGAACGGGGCATTGGCGATTACACTAAGCAAGCAGGATCCTGCCACGAATCACAACTTGACGTATCGGTCGGGCATGGTAGGTGATATATGTTTTGCAGTCACGTGTTGTCCATGCTGACTGACTGTGTTGCCACTTCCTGTAGATTCAATCATGGTGGGTGTCTTGTCTCGACGTTGGTTTGATGTTGAACGGCGTGATGATGATAGGAACAAGTTTTGCTTCACGGGTGGATTGATCGAGAGTGCGTATTCCCGATTCGACTGGGGTCATGTCTGACGTGTCGCTAGCCTCTGTCATCCTGCCGGGGTCGAGCAATGTCCAGTTCGTGTCTATCGCTTCTCTTGTGATGGTGTGCTGATCGACGTGATTAGTGGTTTGTGGCCTGCCATGTGAGTGCTGATCACGTCTGATTGGGCCGTGTCTGATGTCCTTGGAAAAGATGGACGATGGGAAATCTGGGACGAGCTGGCTTTGGTGCGAGCTTGGAAGGGTTGGTAGGTCATCTCCCGACGTTTTGTCCGAGGCTTTCGACATATCTGTCCAGTGGCCATACTCGTATGATAGTTGTGACGTAGGCACACTGCCGAATCAGACGTACCCAGGCCAGAGTCTACCTCTGGCTGCTACTCAGAATGGGGATCCTGCGTACGGTGGCGTTCTGGTACGCCATTTTTTCACTTGTTCCTTACCGTTGTCTGACGTGCAACGCGCAGTCTTACCTCCCGGGCCAACGTTTATCTGCGTGCACATGTCCTGGAGAATCACATCCAGGTCCAGTCCGCAGCGACGGTAGCTATGTGGGAAGATCGGCACCTGAAATCGATATCTTTGAGGCGACTGTGGATGGTGGTATTGGCAAGGTCTGGTGCATGCCCCTGTGGGTTTGATCGATTCTCTGATGATGCGTTTCTTGAAGGTGTCTCAATCTGCACAATGGGCACCGTTCGATGTACGGGACGCGCTTCGTTGCATTTTCTTGCGGTGCCATGATTGACGGTGTGACACAGGCGGCGTATGAGTGGTTCAATACGTCGAACAATTACGCTATCTACGACCCGAACATTACAGCGCTCAATCCTTACATTGGCGGTGCGTGCAGTACACAGTGGACGACATGGTGCTGACTTTGAGCAGGAGCCTATCAAGAAACCACGAGTGGCTTGACCACCACTAATCAAGATTGCTACGAGCTGGATAAAGGATGTTACAGCGTGTATGGCTTTGAATATGTCCCCGGGTTCGACAATGCGTACGTTACATGGATCAGCGATGACAAGCGTGCCTGGACAGTGATGTCTAGTGGACTGGGACCAGATCCGCTCACGGAAATCAGCGCCCGGCCGATTCCTCAAGAGCCAATGGTAGCCTTTTGTCATTTTCTCTGCGTCGAGTGCCTGTCAACGTTGACGGTCTTCTGTCGTAGTATATCATCGCCAATCTTGGTTTCTCAGTCAGCTTTGGTGGGATCGACTTTGAGAACATTCAGCTGCCTGCGACGATGATGGTCGATTACATCCGAGTGTACCAGCCTTCGAACGCGAAGAATATTGGATGTGATCCACCCGGGTTCCCCACCGCCACTTATATTGATGCGTGGGTCTTCTTCTCTCTTTTCCCATGACTCAGACAGGCCGAATTGATGCGGTTGTTGACAGGTACAAGGAAGTGTATACGAACTTCAACCTGACCAGCTGGGGATTCCCGCAGTATAATCAGACGGTACCCAAGAACAGGTTGCATGGCGGATGCTGACCTATCCATTCGTGATATGACCCCACTCTTTTTTTTTTTTTTTTTTTTTTCCGGACAGTACGACACGACTGGGTGGAACAGGGGTTAATTTTCATCACGTGATATGTATCGCGCGATGTGGTCAGCCGCTGGAGGCGTTATTAGGATCTCCCTTACATATCCATATCTTTAACGTAGGATCTCGTCTAATCTCTTCTATTGTACACAACCTACATATTCATCGCACACACTCTCGTCTTGACATTTTACCCCAAAAAACGGTGTCTATGCCTGCCAGCCTACGAGCCCGCGGGTCGCGTGGGATGGTGTCGTCCCAGCCGTATGACCGCCACTCGCCAACCACCAATTCTGCACAGTCGGAGAACCCGCTGATTCATCCCCATCTCTCTCGAAACCTGCCGCACGCTTCGCACGTCCACGACTCAAACCCAGACTTGGAGCGAGACCCGGAAAGCCCACCAGATCGACCAGGTCTGCCCACCTACGCTGACTACAAACGGATCGAGGCAGAGTACCTCCAAAGCCTGAGCCCGCGCAAACGTGACAAGGCGCTCATCACGCAAGTCATGTTTGACAAGATCTGGGACGTGTTACACCAGCCTGAGGCGTGTACGATCGAGACGCCCCAGTTCCGGTTTTGGGTGCGCAAGATGTTTTCGTTGAGTCGGCCAATGTACGTCGGAGACGGCGGACGGATGGGGACGGGAATGTACCCGGACACGACGACCTCGGACTCGGGCGCAGAAGAGACAGACCTTGAATACAAACGTGCGATCGATGCGAACACGTCCGCCGAGTTCTTCAGCGCGGTCGTCCTTCACGAAAACAGGCCCGTGGCGATCGTGGAGCAGCTCTACGATCTGTTCTGCTACTGCCACGTCCGCGCGGGGCACGGAGGGCGGGACAAGACGTGTGCGGTGATCCGGCAGCACTATTCGTGGGTGCCCAAGGAGCTAACGGCGCAGTTCGTCAAGGCATGTCCGACGTGTGCGTTGAAGCGGAGTGGGCATGGACATGGGGGTGTGGGCACGGGGGTGGACATGGGGATTTGGGAGCAAGGACATGTCAGGCAGAGGGAGAAGAGGAAACGTTCGCTTTTGGGGGCTCAAGAGACCCCCGTGTCAGTGGTACCCTCGTCCCTGGGTAACATGGGGTGGCCTACAACGGGTGGCCCACTCGATCTGGCGAACCCTGAACCATGCAATGTACGCGAGTGCGAGCGGGAATGGGAACGGGAACGGGCATGGCTTCATGCTTGCGAGAGTACCAGGACCGTCGACCCGTCGAGTCTCCCTGCGCGTGTGTTCATCGATGCGAGTGCCAGTGGCTCAAGGACGCGGTCCGTTACAGGCGACGTTCCCCTCGAGAACTCCTTACCAGGCGGGTGGGGCGGTGTTTCCACGTCTTTGCTCTATCTAGGCGACACCACGGACCGCTCGATAGCGGGAACCTTCAGCTTTCACGAAAAATACAGCCCAACGAGGACCGGACTACCGCCCCTCGCTAGTGCCCTATCAAACGAATCCCTCGGCAACCTGACCGAGCTCGGGTCGGTTACTGCCGGGGAGTGTCTACCGCCGATGCTGAGGCCTCTACGTCTGTCGGGCCCCGTTCCGTTCGACACCGAGTCAGACTTACCTACCCCACCGTCCGAGCCCTACCTCTTCCAGATCGATCCGGTCCTGCTCTCGTTCGACTATCCGGGGTTGGGCTTATCCGACTGGGGCTCCTCGTCCCCCGGCGGCACCGGGTCGGCGATGCCTCTTGCCCTATCGAGCACTGCCAGTAGCGCAGTGTTGTCGTCGGAGGTGCTTGCCGGTCAAGGTCACCGAGCTCAGGGTGACACGAACGTCGCCGGTGCCTGCCTCTATCGTCTCCCGTGTGGTTACCCCTCGGACTGCATCGATGTGGAGAACTTGAACACGCACACAGCGCCTCCGCCGTCCGATGACGACAGCGCTAAGCGCAACCATGACGGTGGGACGCTGGAACGGTGTAGTAGTAGTTGTCGGACGCGTCGATGTTCATCTCGGTGTGGTCATCACGATGGTCCATTCGCCATGCACCATTGCTTGGAAGACGATGTGGGACAGGAGCTTGACGGAGCGCATGATCCAGTTCTGCTGTTCTGAGAAGTAGCCGGTCGTCCGCTTCCCTGCGCCGACATCACATGACCAAAAAGGCTACTTTCTTTTTTTCAGTTCAATTTCAATGAATGTATATCCACATTACGGACATTATATTTCACAAACGATATTTTTTTGGAATATGTACGGTCATGACCATCAATTTCTTGCCGGTAGAAAAGAAAAAGTCCGGGTGACGACACTGATACAAACAGAATAAGCTTGAATGAAGATTTTTGTCATATAATGGGTACGGAAGTAAAGAGAAACATGGGACTCTGGATGTCGGAGGACAGTGGACAGAAAGCGACCCAAACTAGGCAGGGGAAAACAACTTAATGAAAACAGCAAATGAAGTAGAGCAGGGTAAGACATAAACAGCTGAATAGAAGATGAGGAAAAAGTGGCAAAAAGATTACGAGTGGATGGTAGGGTATGGGGAAGATTGTGTGAGTGCGTCCGTGTTCCTCAACGAAACAAGACAGAACAACATGACGGCCTACGATAGAGGTACCTTAACTCTGAAGGTCTGCCCTCCTGGTAAAAGGTAGCGTCAGCGTGTATAGTAGGTTATAAAACCACAAGCGTACGTACTCTCTGATGGTGTCGTACAAGAACTTGTAGCTTCGTAGGTTGCCTTTCAAACGACGGATATCAAGGCTATAGGTATCTTTGAGGCGATCTATCCTTGTGAGCTCAATTGAGAAGCGAACTTCGTCCCCAGCATCCTGGGATGTGTCACCATAGATAGGCTCTCCAACACTGGACGGGGTACGTTCTACAGGCGAAGACGTAGCTGCAGGGTTCTCGTCATCCAGAGACAACGAAGGATGAGAGGAGGCCACCCCAGAAACCTGGGATGGCTGCCTTCGCATAAGTAGACCTTTCAGCATGCCACCAGGGGAAGGATGAGATGGGACGGGAAGACCACGTCTGTCAACCTACAACCCTCATCATCAGTAACTTCGCAACAATAGGTAGGGGTGTGACTTACACCATTAGATGCAGCTGATCCAACCATCGTGAACGCCGCCAACCCACTGCCACTTCCGACTGTGCCAAAGCCCAACCCGACTGCCCCACCACTCTTTCTCCTCTTAGCGCGAACGCATCTATACTTGTAATCGCTTTCGGCACTGATCTCCATACCCATCTCCTCCAAGACTTTGCAAACATGTTTGATGACCTCCGGAGGTGGTCGGGTGGTGATCGTAGTCTGATCAACAGCACCGTGATGGATACGCAAGACATCCTTGGGAGGAGTAGAAGCATTGAACCTCCACCCAGCCCTGGAGAACGAGAACGAGGTCTCCCCGGGGACAGCAGAGCGACCTTGATCTCCATTTCTGTCCAACTCCGTCTTGGAACTCGGCGTTGGAATCTGCGAACGCGACGAGAGATTCGTGCCAGTACGCAGGGCTCCAAGGTCAGAGGACTCATCTCCATCGGGCTTGACGTTGCTTCTTCTCCTGAACCACTGCATAACATTGCGAGCCTTGGTCGTCGATGCGGGCATATCGTGAGTTTGATGTCCGCCCTTCGCCACGCTGGGGAATACAGTACCGCGGCCAGTCTGGGAAGGTGAAGCAGTGGAAGATGGCGGCAATTGTTTCTCAAGGCTGTCCTTGGCGGGGCTCCCACCAACAGGAGTCTTGCCTTTCCGCGACTTGATGGTGCGACTGAAAGGCTCAACCATAACTGTGAGAGTGTTCCTCCTGTTCTTCTTGGCCGAGTCGGTTGAACTGGGCGAGAGAGGGCTCAGGAGAGCGTTCGCGGCAGTGTCATTAGTGCTTGTAGCGGTCGACGGTGCCCTCTTTTCTTCTGCCACGGGCGTACCAGGAGATGAGATTTCAGACGGGACACGGGACCGTGTACCGTTGACAGCGACTTGATCTCCGTTTGTACCGAATATTTTGCCAAGCCCAAACTTGTCCACCGATAGGCCTTTGCGGTGGCGGCTTGAACCAGAGCCTGAGGAGGCAGTGGTAATATTGACAGACTTGGAAGACTTGTCTTCGGCATTTGCGGTCGGAGAGGGACCGACTGGAGAGATAGCAACCGAAGGTGTCTGGGGCTGGTTCTCGCGCAACGCGGCAGAAGGAGCGAAGTGTGTCACATCGACACGAGAAGAAGTAGGAGTAGATGGAGCAGCAGGCAGAGGTTTGGGTGTAGACGTTGCGATGTCTGCGGCAGAACGCTTCTCTCCAGCCACGCGGTTGGTATGGGATCCGGATACCATACGATCGCGAGGTTGGACGCCCTGCTTGTCTGTTCTCGGGGATTTGCCATGGCTGGAACCAGCGGCCTGCTCCTGGGGGTGAGGATCGCCAGGGTACTCCACTTGAATGGTGTGCCGGAAACCACCGGTAGGTTTCTTTTTGCCTGTATCTGTAGGAGATTTTGCAGAACCATTCGGAGGATAGGAATCGATATCATGGATATTGTGAGTGACAGAGGGTCCCTCGTCTGGTGATGAGATGGTAACAGGAATATTGACAGTAGTTGATGGCGCAAACGGATCGTCATCAGGACCCATGGATGTAGCAGGGGTGACAGCGAGAGAAACAGCATGACGAGAGTGAGGTGCAACGGGAGATGATGATGAGTATATCGATTGGTCTACAGACGTCTCATAGAGGTATTCTGGTTGACCAGAGGATATATTGTCTCTATAGGAGTGGCTCCTTGGGCTCGTAGAAGACGCGAAGACATTGAGCATGCCATCAACACGAGCACTTTGGGTACGCGCGACTTTGCTGGGCTCTGATTGGGCTGTAGCTGCTTGGCGCATCTGTCTCTGATAAGCCAATCGCTTCATCTGGTGTTGCTCCATGGCGGCGCGCTCTAGATCGTCAACGCCCTTGGCGAAGATATGCGCGTAAGCCGACAACCAGGGATGTGCCATGATCGACCGTAAATCTGCACGACGCGTAGGATCTGGGACGAGCATCGTAGACAAGAGGTCTCTGGCTTCCGCAGAAACATATTCGGGAAAAGAGAGGGGGGTATTGACAATATACTTGTACAGGAGATTGATGTTATCGCCATCAGGGTTAGCAGGGTCGTCATCAAAGGGAAGATAGCCTGCAAGCATGGCATACAGGATGACACCGCAGGACCAGATATCGACAGCGGAGCCGACGTAAAGACCTTCGGAGATGACCAACTCCGGCGCAGCATAGCAAGGAGAACCGCAGCTAGTCTGCATGAGATCGTCTGTACGGTGCTCGAAACGGTTAGCGAATCCGAAATCTGTGATTATGACGTTACGGTTGCGGTCGAGGAGTAGATTTTCGAGTTTGAGGTCACGATGAACGATTTTCTTTTGATGGATGTACCAGACACCGGAGATGAGCTGAGAAAAAAGTTTTGCAGCATCTTTCTCCTTGAGATAGCGGTGGGCAAGGATGTGGTCAAAAAGTTCGCCACCTGAGGCGTACTCAAGAATTATGCCAATGTACTTGTCTGTTTCGATGACATCGTACAGGCGGACGATATTTGGATGCTTCAGGGTCTGGGGGCAGGTCAATATCAAGTCCATCGTCGGAGAGGAATGCTTACTCGGAGAACTTCGATCTCGCGCTCGACCTTTGACATCCGAACGGAGTTGTCGATGTTATTGCGGCGTATCAACTTTACAGCCACTTCTTCGCCCCACTGACTGTGCAAGCCGAGTTTGACCTTGCCGAATTCGCCCTCGCCCACCGTCTGCAAGAGTATGTAGGGACCGAACTTGGGGATAGTCCTCCGCGGATGGGCAGCAGCGTAGGCTACAGCGGCAGGATGGGAGTATACGTCACGAAATCCCTGTTGATCATCCGCTGGTTGCTGTTCATGCTGAGAAGAGACGACTTGGTGAGAGGCTCTCTGTCTTCTGGATGAGGATTGATGATTCGCGACAGGCGATGGTTGGACTGAGACGGTGACAGGGCGAGAAGCACCATGTCGCGAAGAGCCAGAGTAGGAAGGATCCGGGATTTGTAAACTGCTCATTGCGCGGTGCCCAGGTCGTTAAGGAGGAAAGACTGGAGATGGAACACAAACGCGTCGTGGTGCTGCCTCAGCTGGATGACAGAAGAGAACGAAAAGGAGGACCACGTACGGAGATCAAGTGACTACGACACCGCAACTGATGACAGTTGGGAGGAGGAAAGGAAGCTCAGGGATGCAAATTCCAACCTGACAAAGGTGCAAACGTGCGAAATGATGCGGCTCTCTATTTCCTTCCGCTTGGGCGTCAGTCCCGTCGAGAAATTCAGCGCAATCACTGACCTGGTCTCCACCTTCCAAGCGCCGGAGGTCTCGTACACAACGCCAGAACGCGTCCAACGAGCCCGAAGAATATCGGGCACAACTACCAGCGACGTCTGCCAAATGCTTGAGCGGTCTTTGAAACTTCAGACTCCGAAGGCACCTATTTTTCGGGCCGAGTTGTGCCTAGGACGTACAAGTGGACCTAAGCTAAACGCTGAGCTCCACCTTCCCAGCTACTGAAACCGCTTCCTGTAGCTCCTGTTCCGCCAGAGCCGGCTCCACCCACTCCTTGATGAACTTGTCCACTTGCTCCGGTGCTCTTCCGATGAACGTTCGTGGGTCTAACAAACCATCTAGCTCCCCTCCGATGGGACCAAAGTAAGCATCCCTTCGGACACGTTCAATCAGATCATTCTCCAGCCCTAGGTCTTTGACCTGGTAAGCCGCCTCGTGGGAAAGGACCTTGAATCAAACGTATTGATGCATCACCCATGACAGCGGAAATCGGCTCACTCTGATCTTCTCGTGTGCTTCCTGCCTATCACCACCCTTCTTGACGATAGCCATGATCAAGTTTTCCGTTGCCATGAATGGAAGCTCTTGTGAAATTCGGCGAGCGATAACCTTGGGATACACCACCAGGCCTTCAGACACATTTCGCAGAGTTGAAAGGACAATATCTGCAGTCAGAAAAGCTTCCGGGAGTGTCACTCGACGATTCGCACTGTGCTCGCGTGAGTTGACAAGGTGACTCGTTTCTTTCGTGAATGGAAATGACCTGTCATCCAAAGTCCGCTCAAACCACTGCACGCTGGACGTCATCAGCGCATTTTGGTGCAGTACCATCAGGTGCCGTGACAAGCTGCACACACGCTCGCATCGCATCGGGTTCCGCTTGTAGGCCATCGCGGAGGAGCCTATCTGAGTCGATTCAAACGGCTCCTCAACTTCCTGTAATTGTCGCCATGTCAGTGGAGAGTCGAATACCGTCCATCCTGTAGAGAAATCTACTGACTTTGAGATTAGCCAGCAACCTCAAGTCAGTTCCAAGTTTGTGGGCAGTGGCACCAAGCGACGCGAGAGGCGCCAAGACATCAATATCGATCTTGCGTGAGTAAGTTTGGGAGGTGACAGGATACGCATATTCAAATCCGCTAAGCTTCGTCACAAGTTGATCCAGCCTCTCTACTTTGTCGTGATCGCCATCGAATAAGGCTAGGAAGCTCGCTTGTGTTCCGGTTGTTCCCTTCACACCACGGAATCCGAGGTCATCTCGTGCACGCTTGATATTCCGTAGGTCCCATAAAAGTTCCTGAAACACCAAATAAGTTTTTCGTTTTGTTTTGTCCATGACAAGATCGTAAAATGGACATCACCTGAATCCAGAGAGTCGCGCGTTTACCGACCGTAGTGAGCTGTGCGGGCTGGAAGTGCGTAAAACCCAGAGTCGGAAGGTCCTTATATTGGACTGCGAACACTGAGAGGCGTGAGATTAGAACCGCGAGAGACTTGAGGAGATAGCCCAATCCTGTTCGGATAAAAATCAAATCTGCATTACTGGCACCCCAGTTCAACTGGTAAGTCACGTCCACCAAAGTAGCCACACGCACTCTGTCACAAAACAGGAGGTGGCGCCCAAGCTGCACATGCATAAATACAACCACAAACTGGCGAGACAGGAAGAGGGACTGTACTGGATGATACCCGCCGCAGCCGGGGCAACCTGACCGAATGTGTGAACATGTGCCATAACGTCGTGACGGCGTTTCTTCTCTTCCCTCGCAGCAACGTCAAATTGTTCCGGAGTCAGATCCTATCTTGGCAAGCTCAAAAAGTGTACAAAGAATCTAGGGGAGTTTCGTACGAGATTAGCCTTCATCTGCTCGAGAGCTTCATCAGTGATTGCAAGCCCGAGCTGCTTTTCTGCGATGGCAAGGCTGAGCCATAATTTCCTCCATGTTTTGAATCGGTTCTAGAAAAATAGACCATATTGTAGATCCCATCAGAACGAGTTCTAGGATACGCACCGCCGACGAAAACAGATAGGACATCTCTTTACTGGCATAACGGCTATTCAGGAATTGAATTTTGATGGCTGTGACAGTATACAGCAGAATATCTGACCTCGAAAGCGGTGTCTGATAGGCATTCAAGGTGTCCATGTCGCTCATAGTGCTGTAGACGTTGCAGTAAGAACGTCGAGGTCAGGATCCCGCTTTGCAGGGATGATCTGTCATATCTGACCCGCATAACAGGACCAAATATATTGTTTACCGATACATTCCGTTCCGATTCCATCCAACTGCTGGTGTCGCCGTACAACCGAATGAGGGTGCTACCCCGCAAAAAGATACTGACCGATGCACAGGCTCAGGGCCTTCCCCTTCCCGCGTGAAAGGTCATCGATGATAGGGGTTTCAAGTCCAAATGCGGAGCCATGTGCTTAGTCATCGACCAGTCAACGCTTCATCGAGCAGCCTCGAAGCAGAACCTCTCTGTGCTGTGCATGTACGCCGCAGCGCGGTCAAAGGTAATGCGTTTCGTGTACCCTGTGGCAGCCGAGCTATAGCTTTGAAGAACTGGTCTAGGCTGGCAATATACGCCGACCGGGGCGTCATCGTGCTTAACAAACCACCGTATCTCGTCTGCCAAGGGTCCGACGTAAAGGATAGCAAGGTAGGTGCACACAGGTTGGCACCCGACACCCTTGATCGAATTTAAATTCGTGCACAGGACCAAAACCCCAGAGAGAGAAATGTGGATAAGTTCAACGATCTGCTATCAGGCGAGTACTTATCGTCGCGTGACTGAACTACCGTGAGCCTCCCCTTCTAGATATGAGGGACCACCTTCATTTGGATAAAGTACCTCACACCGTTCATCGCCTGGACAAGGTTCGTGGCTTGTTTCCATCAAGACGAAGTTAATGTAATCTCAATCTATAGGCCACTACTGGAGCGCTCGTGCTTGCCAAGAACATCACCGTCGCAAGACAATTGTCGCAGCAGTTTCAAAACAGAACTATCGGGAAGACCTATCTGGCGTTGGTGAGGGGAGGCGAACAATCTTTGCAAGCGCGAAGCGGTGAGATCAGGGATCCTATCGTGACTGACGGCGGACATGTGTCTATTAGCCAAAGTTGCAAGGCCAAGTTCGCAGCTACAGACTGGGAGCTTGTGGCCTCTTCCGTCGGTATTTTTCACCCTTATTCCACTTCATATCAACTCAAACACGTGGTTAGCCAAGGGCACCCCTCTCTTTACTCAAACTCACGCTCCACACCGGGCTAAAGCACCAACTTCGTGTTCACCTCGCCCATTCATTGCAGGGTAGGCTACTCCACTCGCATGCTCTTGGTGCCAATGGTTATAGCATTGACGATATTCAAGCACCTATTCTTGGCGATCCTGTGTATTCTCGTAGCCCAATCTCCGAGAAAATTACCCGCACTATCAGAGTTCCCGAAAACAGGATGTTTCTGCATGCCTCCCGTCTGTGCTTTTCCGTGAGCCTGGTTACTATCGTGCCTACATGTTTGCCAATCATTATCCACTCAATCGTTTCGCCTCCTAGCGATTTAGGAAAACAGGGCCCAATAAACACTTTCGACTTGAGGTGGCAGCGGCCCTTCCGAGCGACTTTGTGACCCTTTGCGAGGATGCAGGTATCCCGTTGGATAAATGGGACATAACCGGTGGCTTATTTGTCGACGGCCAACCTGCTGGTCATGAAATACCAGACCTCGACGGCAGGTGGCTTAAGTCTAGGCATCACACGACTCGCTACTCCATTGGAAAAAGGATGTTCCGTTCCGACAATGTAGACGTCCCGTGATTGACAGATTGTTCATCAACTTCAGGAACTGGGCCAAAGTACCAAACAACGTGTTTTCGTTACCATCGTCCTATTCCATGCTATATAATGATTAGGTACTACTGCTACTGAACCTTGTTAGACAAGGTTCCAGCCCCGCTATTGGTTCAACGGGGCTTCCTCGTGTTCACGTCGCCTGTTGGACGGTAACTAGGTACCAAGCTACATACAGTATCAACAAAATATTGGCATGAAGACGAAGAACTGATTGCCATCAGGTTCGTATCGGACCGCGTGTCCCTGTGGCGGTCGTTGCAGTGGTTAAATGTGCATTAAAGGCGATGGAAAGAATGAAAAGAAATTAATAATAGGGCAAGTCAGAGTCTCATGATAGCTACATCGGCCCGCGACATGGCTTCGCCTTGATCAATGGGTCCCCTTCATTGGAACGTCGCAGCACGGACCGGTGGATGGTGGCCCACCGGAGCTTGAGTTTGTCCCGAGAGTTGAACCTGCCCTTCCTGTTGGGCCTTGAGCAAGTTACCGACGCCGACAGCGATAGCGCCGACAGCTTGGGCGACACCAGAAGCTAGTACCGTGCCACCGCTGATAGCGGGTATGGCCGGCAACGTTCCTGCAGTTATGAGCACCGCACTGAGTGTCGTCATCGCTCTGGGGTGCTCCACGGTGAGGAAGTTGAGTGCATGGCACGCATTGAGTAACCAGGTCGGCACGTTGGATACGGTGGTGACACCTTGCGAGTTTCTGTCATTAGCGACCAACCTGGAGCGGTAAGAAGGACGAATGAGATGACATACCCTGGTTTTCTGGACTTGGTTGTGTCGCAACAGGGAGCGGTGGTAGTGGTCGGACTGACGCCGGTACGACGTTCGACGTGACCGCGGCGCCCATAGTGTTGGAGCGCTGCGGGTGACGGGATTTGGATTTGAAAGCCAACGTTGCAGCGTGGATCGCAGTCTCGGAGAGTGCCTTGACGGGATTTGGACGAGGGTCCTTGGGTGAGGGCAAGGGGGATGGTATCTCCGCCTTTGTCACCTCAACCATTTCAGACTCGTTTGCACTCCTGTCCTTCGAGGGCTTCCAGCGTGTTAGCCAGCTCCCGGATGATCTACGCTCCACTGTAACTGAGGTGGTCGCGGTCACGTCAATGGTCCCTGAACGTAGGGTCAGTGGACTATCTCTCAGTTCACAACATGACACGAATCCTGCGTACATCCCATGTTCTTCATCGCGATCTTGAACTTCTTCCAGCTCCAACGATATTTGCCACCGTTGATCTGAGTCAAGACGTTCTTCAATTCCGTAAGGCGGGCTTTCGCCTTTGGGCCCATGTAATGTTGGGCGACTTTGTGCCAGCACTCTTCCGGCACCTTGCGCTCGACACAGCCCGACTTGATTCGGTCAAGCCACTCGTCGACAGGCATATCTTTCTTGGGCTCTCCGTAAAACATAGGCGGGTTGGCCCAGGAGTCGAAGACGGGGTTGAGGTCAAATTCCTTGATCTTGAATGCCTCAAGCATCGTGAAACAGACGGGGGAAAGGATAGAAAGAGCTTGAGCGGGGGAGAAAGCGGCAGGGTTTATAAACGGATCGCGTGCTAACCTTGCGGTTCCATCAGCTCCTTCCGGAGTAACAATGCGAGTGAGTGGATATGCGGGCCCCTGGGAACCCTGCGAGGTCCACACTCTGGATGAATATCTACACGTTTCCAGTACAGCGGGGTGACAGATGTACAGTCCCACGTGTTGCAAGGGGGTTGCGGATGACGGATTTCTGGATATACCGGCTAAGGTGGTCGCAGCACAATGGGTTGCCAAGTCAGATCTCAGAGCGAGTAGTCATGTCGTACGACTTTGCTCTGTAACAGGAAAGGAATGAGCTGTTAGAGAAACATGAACGCAAAATATCGCAGGAAGATACTTATACACATATCTCTGAGTTTCTAGGAAAGGTCCACTCCATATCATTAGAGACGATTCGGTGGTGGATTCCATCTACATAAGAGGGTCAACCCGGGGTCTCACTGATGTATGCACGAAGTGATTCGGACGATCGGGGAATACTGAAAGCCCACATTCTAGAACCCAGGTGTGAATGTGGAATGGCAAGATAACATGAGGCCAGAAGCACGGCATTGTACCACCGAGTAGCCGAATAGGGCTTTGGCCACCAATCAGCGATAGAACGTGATGCGAGGCCAACACGTTTACTTGCGGCGGGCCCTCGCGTACGCTTACTTGGACCCAGATAGCCAATGCCGCGGTGCCTCTCCGAAACGTTCTACAAAGACCAGAAACTTTGGTCAACCACCAGAACATAATTCCACTTGGCCGCACGCAGCGTCATTTGAACAACCCTTCATTCTAAAATGGTAGGTCACCAAATTTGGTTGACGGGCATAAACATTTGTCAGCCTCAAACCTTATGAGTAAACACAAGCGCACCGAACGCCACGCAGCCTTCGCACCACACAGCTCTTACACTTCATCTTGGCGCGGTTGCTCCCCTTCATCATGTAGGGTGCAACTGGACAATGTATTGGTCTGGACGATTCCGGATGATGCTTGGCATACTAGACCTGGTATTGCCACTGATAGTGATGCGAACGAGAGACTAAATTGGACAATCTTCTGATTCCATCTGTTAGAAGTCTTGCGTGCACATAAGGAGGATAGTTTGCAGCCTGAGGCAAACACCTGAAGGAATTCTCGAAGACCGTCGTGGATAGTGACGCTAAGTCGCCAACATGAGCAACTAGTTGCACAGCACCGAACACTGCAAAGACACCGCTCTTACTCACTCGTTCTCAACCGCGTCACTGGGTTAAATTATTTTCGAGATAGCATGGCATAGGTTAGACTTCCTATGATGGTCCGTGTTACGGCTGACGGCAATCCGAGCCCAATGACACACGCTCTCACCAGTAGGCTAGTGAGTGTCCTGACTTTGAATTGCGAACGAGGTTCGAGCGTTGTTGAAGTTTCTCCGGTCACAAGACACAAGCAGGAGACAAGAAAGCATGCATGGGCCTCTGCTCGCGAGGTCCTCGTATTTATAGGGCATGGAATTAGGATGAAGCCTTCCGCGAGGTCTTGCTCCACAGAACACAACAGCCAAGATCCCCGAAGTCGTCAAGGAGAAGCAGCGTGGAGCTGCGGAGCACTGTGAACGTTGAGGGGAGACATGAGAATGGAGCCATACATCCGTCCATGAGTCCCATAGTCTACCGGATGGTTCAGCCGGCTCGACCTGGTTCGTCCACAATGTCAGATATCCTGGACTTGTGATGATTAGCGTATTGACGAGTAGTCGTTGGAAAATGCATACGACTTGGGAAATGAACCAAGTACGAGCCGTGTCGGTACCGATTTCCTGTATCGTTAAAGCCCCAAGGACATGAGTCAGAAGTTTTGAGCGTCACTTCAACTGAAAATGCTGGATCATCGAGTCCCTGCGGTCTAAATGACGCGTTTCAGGGTTCATCAGTTATGTATGTTGATCCGAGGAATGCAAATAGCTGCCTCGAGGATCCACTGCCTCACTTTGAGGTTTACTTCTTCGGACACGTGGAACACCACCTTTCGCCCATCTGCAGCAAGGCGTGTTGCCAGGTGATCCTAAATTCATCGTGGCCTGAGTTGGACCTAATCGAAACCACAAGTGAAAGAGGTTCTGCCAACGCAGTCCCGCCTCGTCAAGTCTGTGAGTCGCAACTGAGGCAAAGCTTGAATTTGCTCTAGAGAGGTTTGTAGGAGCGCGAGTGAGGAGGTTGCAAACGCACGTGACCAATTTACTGACTGCCGGGCACAACGTCAGCGTAGTCAATATCTCGTTCTCACAGCCTGTCGTGCATCGAGGCTCAAAATTCCAACGCTCCTCGGTTAACTTGATGTTATTCGTTCCCCTTCATGATTGCGGTTTTGTAGTGTAGCGGTTATCACTTGGGATTCTGATAATATCTTCCCAAAACCCAGGTTCGATTCCTGGCAAGACCTTAAATTTTTCCTTCGCTATACTACGAGAGCGGGTTACGTAACATCTGTGTCGAAAGAGGAAGGCTGGGTCAGTTTTGCTCTTGACCTCTCCGCTCACTCACAGGCTCGATTGTCTGCGATCGCCCTTGACCTTGTAACCTTCCCCTAGATTGTATGCTAACTCGGCCCATAGAGAGTCACCGGAAAGTACCCACTCACAAGCACAAGTCCCTGAATACTGTCTCATACAATTTTCATCAACATGGATTTTCATGTCTCCTCCTTCACGTTCCACAAGAGTCTCTTACCCACATCACTTCCTACCTCCCCCCGCCCTCGCTTCTTGCTCTCGCCCTCACCTGCCGACGCCTCTGCGAACACGTAGATGACGACAACACTTGGCTTCGCGCCTTCCTCACCCAGTTCCTTGGTATCAGCCCCGAACATGAGCTCGGAAACGAGCGTATCCTGCTCCTCAAGCGGACCGAACATACCTGGCGCAGGGAGTTCATTCTCCGTTTTGCCATTAGGCGGTGCGTTGCTTTCACCCCGATCCATCGGTATGACTCAGCTCGCTCTCCAGACGCTGGGAGCGCTCTCGCAACCCGACCGTCTCCTATGCACCTCAGGACTCGTCGATCGATGGGGTACATCTCATGTCTGAGCACGGCCTCTTGACATCCTCCGTCCAGTATGGCATCGTCGCGCGGTCGGACCCGCTCAGCGGGAGGGTCTTGAGAGGGTACATCGATGCCTCTGGCACTGGCTTGGACATTGGGAACCCCAATGTCGAATTTACGCCCAACATCTCCGTGTGCGCTATAACCTCCGATGGCGCCACCGCCTGTGTATTTTGGGGAAAACATAACGGCGAAGTTGCCCTCAACGTGACGAACCGTGTCATGGACTCTCGCGCTGGATCTGATTTTATTCGATGCGCCGTCCGTGATCAGCACGAGGGCGCCGTACAACAGCTCGTCCCTGATCCGGATTCCAATACTTTTTTGTCTGCTGGCGCTGATGGGCGCATTAAGCTGTGGGACGCCAACACGCTTCAGCTCCTCTGGTCTACCGACAAGCAACAGCTGTCTCTCGTCACAGACCCGGTTATTAGTATTGCTGGTAGCCTCAGTGATGGTTCCATCGTTGGTGCACTGAAGAGCGGGGATATCCTTCTTTATGATTTACGCGCGTCCGAGACCCCTACTAATGGATCTCACATCCGCTCAAACCACCAACTCAGGATTTTATCTCCCATTCATGACGAGAGACCTCATCCAACCGCTCAAGGGGATGATTTATTGCCACAACAACAGATTGCGAAAATGTGGTTGTTTCCTACCGGAGAATTGAGCGTACTATTGATCGTTCAGTATACGCATCACCCACGATTCTACCGCGTTCATGCAAACCTTCAATCACCAGACGTGACAGTCACCTCCTTTGGTGATAGTTCGTTAAGCAATATTTCTGCCGTAGAGCCCATCATCTCCACCCAATCGCGCGACAATAACATGGTCATCGTCGGCGATGTCCTAGGTTTCATTAGCATCTATGATGCCGACGTTCCTCCTCAAACCTCTGCAGCTCCGGTCCACAGATTCGAGGCACATACAGACGGCTCTGTGACGGCTATTGCATGGAGCCCCACTGTCTTTGCTTCTGGTTCTGCTCGCGGGACCACCGTGGTCTGGGATTCCCTCACATTGGAGCCGGTGCGCTACTTTACGACGCCTTCCCCACGCCCAGCACCTGGACATGATTGGGACATTGTCAGTAGAATCTTGGTGAAACAGGAGCTTGTGATCATCGTTGTTGGGAACCGCGCGATGACGTGGAAGGTTGGACAGGCCAATGGTCGCGAGTATCAACACAAGAAGCCCAAACACGCGAAGACGAACGTAGCTACCAAGGGCCATCGTAGGTCTCCTCATCATCAGGTGACTCGGTTCTCTGACTTGCATTGTTTTCCAGAACAATACGAGCTGTACAGAGATATCATCGAATCCTGCAAGGAACTCGAGGATGAGAGAGCGTATATACAGCGTATATATGGCCGCGAACGAGAGCAAAGGTCCACTTTGGACACGCTCGGTCTCTCAGAGTTGGAGGCTGTCGAATATGTTTTGATGCTCTCACGTGAAGAGGAGGAAGCGCGTCAGCAGAGGACGGTCCTCGACGAAGGGGTATTCGAGGGTGATTTCGATGATCTGCCGGGTATGCCAACCCCTTCCGCGCCATTGTCAACGCATCCCTCGCCTTCGGGTCACCAATACCCGCGTTTTTCGCTCTCGACTTCAAACGAGAAAGTGCAGGTGTCACCACCGTTTATGCCTGAGCCTATGGAAGCTGGTACGAGCATCAGTCCACTTAGATCGCCCATGATTGGACCGAGCACGCAACCGAGTCCCATAACGGATCGCAGCACGTCGTCGTCTTCTCTAGACCACTTTCCCACTCTCAGCTCCAGTTTGTCTTCGACGTCGAGTTCCAGAGAAGGGACGGACCAGTCGAAGTCAGCATGGAGTACTCCTTTGAAATCCGCCTCGCCTCTACCAGGCCCATCGTCACCACATTCGCGTGCTGTGGCGTCTGTTATGACGAGAACGCGCTCTTCCAATACGTCGCTCTTATCTGCCAATATCGCTCGGGACAAGGAGGCGTCACGGGATGCGGAGATGGACGGTGATCTAAGGTTAGCGATCGAGTTGAGCCTCGCTGAGGCACGAAGCAAGGAGAGGGGCATGTCTTAGATATAGAGTATGTCGTGTTTGTTCGGCGGGCGTGAGGGGATAAATACAAGGTGCGATTATACCGTTCTCCGATCGGTCATGACGCGCACGATACACCCCGTCCCCGCAATCTCTGTCAACTACTCGACCCAACCGAGTGAGCAGGAGAAAAGACGTCCGACGGACAACCGCACCTTTTCATGCCACCCAAGCAACACGCTCCCACTGACGTCGCCCCACCCAGGCATACCCATCCCCTTGTAAATATACCTCATCAACGAATCTTGTTCGTCCTGGGAGAGCGACAAAATGACGTTGTGGACGTCTGTCGATTTGGTGCTGTTGAGGACGGAGACGACGATTTGCAGCGTGAGGTTCTATCATTCATATACAAAAGTTGGGGGTCATGGGGCAGAGTGGGAGGGACGGACCTTGGCTTCTTCGACGTCTGGTCCGTAAGACGGGTTATGCAGTGCGATGTTCAGAGCGCCGGTGATGTCGCCTCTACGAACGATCATGCACACACGGAGGGTCAGTTTACGACCACACGAGAGACGGAAACGGTGGTCAACTTGTTCAACGCGCTACGCACGGCGATCTGTTTCTGCTTGGCATCGCTCAGGGCTTGGGCGGGCTCGCGTGGGTCAGGATCGTAAAGCTCCGTTTCTTGGAGGACGTCTTCGTCGTACGCATCGACGTCGATCTTGCGAAAGGACATCGTTGGGTGAGTTTGGGTGAATCTCTGGTTGCCGTGTCTTATCAAATATATTACACAATATCGGAAGAAGGCCCAGGATACATCAAGTCATGGAGACGAACGAGAATGGGATATATCACTGAAGGGCAACAAAGTACTATCAAGCTTCAAGTCTCATGGTTCGAAAAATAAATATTACAGTGACTGATCGATACAATCTGGTTCAAAGAGCGGCATCTCCAAAGGTGTACATTATCGACGTCCAGTCCGAATTCTTACATATTCAATGCATTCTGAAGCAATTCTTGCACAACCCCTTGCGTTCGTAAGGATGTTGCTCAAAGCTGATGCAATGAGACGACGTGTCTGCCAGACTGTCGAACGGGGAGACGTCCCAGCCGGGGTTGCCGTTCGGTGTGGTCAGGTATATGCGCGCGGACGAAGGGCTCTCCGTCTGCGGGCGCCGGTCAGGTACAAGAGGGGTGATGGCTGTTATAGTCGATCGACGAGGGGGTGGTGGTGGCGGTCTTTTGTTGATATCAGAGTTGGTTCTATTCCATAGCGGCGGGGCAACGAGAGGTGGGTCCTGGCGAGGAGCCGGAAAGATGTCGTCAGATGGTTTCACAGGCATCAGGTGCCGTCCCTCCTCGTCATCGGGGACCGTGCTCGTCACACTCTGAGTGTCGAAACTGAGGCTGTCCGCTGAGTGTGGTGGGTTCGTGTAATCAAGGATCAACTCTCTATCATCCATCTGGTTTCCGCGAGCGAGGTGACAGGGTTCTGATTCAAAGGGTGACGATCGACGACTCTTCGAGACCGGCTCGATATACGTTGTGGGGAACAGACCCTTGCGGCCATCCTTGTGCATTCCCAGCCACCAATCATCAAGGACTTCTTGGATGACCGTAATCTCATCTCCTGCCTTGAAAGAGAGCTCGTCCGAGGAACCGGAAAAGTCATACAAGGCCCTGACCAGCTTTTTCTCCTGCTGAGAGGGGAGTTTCAGAATCCGTCCGTTGGTCCTTGACGGTTCGATGGGCGACTCCGCAGGCTTGATTTTGGGCGACTTTCGAGAAAAGGACCTGGTCGAGCTAGGCGGTCGTGGAGCGTCCGGGGTGTCCGCGTCGTCCTTCTCTTCATCTTCAGTCATCAACGAACTGAAGGTATCTCGGTCCTTCTTTCCAAGTCCCGCAATAGAGCTGACCGCATTCGAGGCCCACCCAGTGACGCTCATCTTCTTGTTGGACCTCGTTACACTTTCGCTTCCAGTAGTGACGCTGCTATCAGAACGCTTACGGGAAGCCCGGGAGGTGGGCCGTGAAGAAGCGGCCGATCTTTCAGCACCAGATTTGCCTCGTATTGGGGTACGAACGCCCGGGCCACTCTCCGATTCCGCTGACGAAGTACCATTCGAAAGGGTGGACCGATTAGAGCGAATAGTGGAATACTTGCAATCGTCAGCAAAAGAAAGTGCGTGTGATTGGGAGTTGATTTTAATGTCCTCGAACTTCGTCAAGGTCAACCTTTCACGTGTGTATTAGTGACACATCGGAAGGCGACACAACACTCACTCGTCGCACCAGATAGCTTTCACGTCATTCAAAATTTCAAAGTATTGCATCGCGAAATTGAGTTGGATGTCAAGGAAATTCGTCAACTCGCGTAGCTGTAGGACCTCGTTCTCCTGGACAGCCTGAATCCGAGAGCGCACGTCTTCCGACGTTTCTTCGCTGCTTCCGCATGAACACGAGGAAGACGGGGTGAATGCAAGGGACTTACAAGCGTAATCGACACCGCTGCAGTTCGTCTTCTGCTTCCCATCTTTCCTTTTCCTTCTCTTTCTTGCAGCTCTTGATCTTGTCAAGTTTGGTTATAGCCGCGTCATAGCTCAGTCTAGATATTACAGGACACAATCGTGATAATTTTTGGATTCGACAACTGCGAGCTCACCTGCGACTATCCAATTTCTTACGCTGATATTCGTAGTCCTTGATGTCCCGTGCAAACTTTTCACATGATGTGATAAACGTATCCCGGAAAGTGAGGCCGTACGCCTCTTGCAGTGTGGCTATCTTGCAATGAGCCCTGCCCAAAGCGACGAGAGATGTCCCTTGAAGACAGTCCACCGTTGAGTATGCCATGAACGGTCAAGGCCAGCAACACTCACCAAAGGCAGAGTCGTCACCATACTCTTCCCCGTGTGTGACCATGACTATCCCAAGCGCATCGAGCGGCATGAGCTTCTCCGCCTCTCCAGAAGGCACAGACTCCTTCTTTGAGAGTCCACGGTAGTAGTCCTCCGAGGCTGCCTGCAACCTGACACTCGCGCGCGAGTGGCATTGAGGCCTGGATCGAAACGCGAGTGGGCTGAACGGAAGTGCGTACCGGATGATACCTTGCTTCCTCAGCTCTATATCCTGCTCTAGTTCCCTGAGTTCATGTTCTACAACGATAGTCTTATCGCGGGAGGATATCTTTTCGCCCGCCCACTGGCCCCCACGGATGAACCTCAGTCTGAGCCCACAAAGAATGGATACGCACTTGTCTCAACTTCCCGAGCTGGTGCAAAGGCATGGGTTATCGTTCGGTGTGCTCGAGCTCAAACCACAACGACCCACCTGTTTGCTGGCCATGGATGTGTGGAAAGAAACAGCACGACCGGGGATTTTCACTGGGTGGCCTGACTTGGTCGGCCTTGTCCGGCTTGTCGTCGATCGTTGACAGGGCCCATGTGGTCGCGCTTGGCAGGCAACAAGAGAGCGCTGACTGGCAGCGAGTACACAATCATAAATACGTCCACTACACAAAAACAAGCTCATGGTTTGGCAGCCAGACGCATGCCTTCTTGTATCGCGACAGCCTCCTCGACCCAGGGAAGCCTGAAAAAATCACTCCGTCGAAGCTCTTCTGCACGAATGGTGGCACCTTCGCTCGGTCCACTCCCGAGGACACTCTCCAAGTCTCGCGACTGCGATTCCAGCCATGTCTGGATGAATTTGGCTGGGTCGTCCGCAAAACTTTGCAGGAATACTCGCTTCGTGTGCGAGTTATGCAATGACTGCGCAAGGAGCGAAATCTGAAAGTGAGGCTGTACGTGAGATCAAATCGGCGGTGCATGGAGGAGGAAATCCACCTCGTCGTCTAATTTACCGAGATCTTGTGTGCTTTCTTTGCTGGACTGGACGATCACAGCCATGCGATTCTTGGAGACAGTGTCCTCCATTTTAACCTCGATGTCCCAGGCGGATGGTCGCTCCGGGGGCGGAACGCCAGGACTGAGCATATAGTACAGTACTATGGGATCCGGAGGCATCAGATGCCGGTTGACCAGCTCAGGCAACTCCTGAAATATGATCGAATCTGCTCCAAAGATCTAGAAAAAATAATTATCTTCCAGCGAGTGTCGCAACATTATTCACGAACTGGACGCAAATAATCATCTGCCCGTATTCTTCGGCGGTCGACCTTGTCTTGCAGGCCATTGAGCTTGATATAGCCCCACAGCGCTTGTATAACACCGATCCGGCTCTCTTCCTTGATACCTAATACGTGTGCTGGCAAGCCAGCATGAGATGCTGTCAAGGAGAACGACCAGAAAGAGTTACCTAAATCAGGGCCAACTTTGTATTGTTCTGGGGTCTGTTCCAGGTGCATTAGGATTCGAACGCGTGTTGGTTGGTCCCCCGTCCGTCTGACCGAAAACCCGTCAAGCGGGGGCTGAACACCCTGCGGGCGAGGCCACTACGAATGTTGTCAACCAGGTATGTACGGATAAAACCCTCACGATATACCTCGACGATATTACCATCAGGGTATAAATGAGGATCACGATCGAGTTCCACGATCATCCTCTTGATGAAAGTTGAAAACTTTCTCGGCGCTACCTTGTCTCGAGAGCGTTGATTTGATGGCTGGGATTACGAATATGCGGGGGGAGAGTGGCATCATGATTCAAAAACATACCTCGAGGAGACGTCCCTCGACTTTGAGTGACCACGCTGGAATGCCTTGTCCGGTTTCAAAGTTCACCGTATCTCCTTCGCCGTCAGCTTCACCGACTTGCCATGGTTGACCAGAGACCGTGTGGCTAACGAACACCCTCAGTGTCCGTGTCGTCTACGGGAAGACCGCGTGAGTGAACTATCGAGAATCATATCCCCAAGAGACATACAGTCGGATTTCGCGCCAACGCGTCCTGAACCTCGACTCTTTTCCTCGTCATGGTCCAATCCAACTTCCTCTCCATCTCCAGTAAGCTTTGATATATTTTAGATTCTTGGGCGAATTCGGGTAGCTGAACAAGCGCATTCGGTATGGATTTGTCTGTCAGCTTGCGTCTCCTGTGAATTTTGAACTGTGGGATGAACGCCTACATCCATCAAGCTTCAGTAAACCTACTTTGCTGCTTTTACACCGTCCATGGTAAGTGATAGGCAAGTCGACGGTTTGTGCAATGGCCAGCGGTTAAAGCCAAGGTCGTTCGGGGGGTTGACAAAGCTCAAAGTGGTATATGGACCCCCTCAGAGAAGTCTGACATCACTAGTACACTGGTAAACACGTCTAGACGTATGAGGACGGTAAGCATCGTTATCTAGTTCAACTCCAAGTCCACCATCATTGAATGCTGGAGTCTTTGGAATTATGGAAATATTTCAGATTGTCAATCAACCAACCGTGAATCAGGAGTTCAGAGGAAACACACCTCATCGCGATCATGAAAATCATCTTCAGAAAGTGGCCACCCTGTTTGACAGCACTTCTAGTAATCTGTGCGCCTGGCCCTTTGCTTCCTTGCCTGCCTGTTCTATGCCGTCATCGCTGCTCTCGCTGATATGATTTCTGTTTTGATGCTGACTGTACACTGTTTGACAGCACTTCTAGTAATCCGTGTGCCTGGCATTTTGCTTCCTCGCCTCCCTGTTCTATGCTGTGTCTGTACCTGAATTTCTATTACTATGAGTGTCATTCAAGTGGATTGAAGGGTCTCATGTCATACTTCCATGGCTGCATTTACTTCATGAAGGTCTATTGATGCAACATAATGTTTCTGGGGCATTTAGCAAAATGCATGGGTATATCCATGGGTATCTGAGTCAATACCCACACCCATACCCACTAATATACCCACACCTGTGATGTGGGTGTTGGTTTGCAAGTGAGTATGCAGTGCACTGACCCATACCCATACCCATACATACCCATACATAGCACTGAATTTATTTATGGGTACTGAAGTCTGACATTGTCAGACTTCAGTACCCTCCTGGGTGTCTAGAGGCAGACCTGCATCCATACCTGCCATTTACCTGTACCTGCAACCACAGATGTGGATAAATGTGTGGGTAGCCAAAGAAGGGACCCTGAAGGTATGGGCAGGAAGTGGGGTGTGAGAGAGTATGCAAGAGTGATGGCAGAACATGCAAATTATGCATGTTCTGCCATTGCTCCTATATATTGAGGGCAACAAGAGTAAGGGTGAGGTGAGGGTGAGGACAAGGCACCAGGTCCTTTGTCACAGTTGTGACATGTTGTCATTGGTTGAGGTGAGGTGAAATGAGGGTGAGGTGAGGATGAAGACAAGATGAGGGACAGCACAATGCATACAATTGCATGCATTGTGTTATTCCTCATTGTTATTGTTGGTCAAGGGTGGGGGTGAGGTAAGGGTGAGGATGGCTGCATTATTCCTCATTATCACCCATATTGTGTTATTTGATGTTGGTTGAGGGTGAGGTGCCAGTGACTTGGACAAGGGTAAGAGCAGTGAGTGTGTTGAAAAAACACAATAAGTGAGCCATGACTTACCTTGGAATTACCATAATAGGTAATGGATATGGGTATGACACTATGCTGCCTATATCTATATCTATGCCATTGCCTAAATGTGTTAATATCCATGGCATAGGTGTGGGTATGGGTATGGGTACCCAATGTGCTGACCTGTACCCATACCCATGTGATACCCATACCTGGCACCTATGTGGGTATTCCATATCTGTGGTATAGCCTAGCTGTTAGGAACTACAGCCAAAGCTCAGTGGCAGTTTAGTGGAATGTTTCCAATGCCTTGTTGCAGTTGTACTTCATGCTGTAACTGTGGAATGATTGTTTGAGGCATAAATTGTGCTGCAGTAGTCATATGCACAATTGTCAATGTGATATTATTGAATCATGGGAGTAATTTAGCCATCATCCACATGGCATAGAAATTGTTGGGGAGGTTGAGGCCAGACGAGTGAATCTGATGAAATAAAGCATTCATTCTATTAAGGCCATTGATGACATCATGGTTGGGAATATGGAGGTCCATTGCATGCTTGAACAAATAAAACTGGCCAGTAATACCATGCATGAAATAGAGGTTCTGCATGGTGTACCACAGACTACTTGCTTTTGTGTCTATGATTCATTTCTTATTGGAGTTCATGGAGTAATCATAGTTCATGTAGGCTTGAAGTTCTATTGCAATGTTGACTCCCATAATCCCAACAGCTTTGTGGTCTAAAACAATCTATTTCTTTTGTTGTTGTTTTTCCTTGAGATTTGCAAAAGTTGTCTCCCCCAATATGATTTCTTAGACTTCTAGAATGTGAAGAGCATGTCTTATGTTCTGAGACCATAACTCATAGTTGTCAGTTCTAGTAAGAGTGGAAATACATGCTTGGAGAGTAGAGTTGATTTTGAAATCCTTGATTTTAGGAAGAGGAAAAGACATTTCTATGGATTTATTAGAGATTTATAATGAAAATATTGTTGTCAGAGATCTGTTCAAAAAAAGAAAATTGATCATCAATACTCATTGTACAACTAATTGAGATGTCAGCTGAGGTTGAAGGTGGAAAATTGGGAATGAATACTTCATTTCCATTACCATATTCAGGTTCTGGTATCTTCTCTCCCTGCATGAAAAGAGCTGCAGATTTAGTCTTATGTTCCACATCTACCCTAGTTTCTTGGTTTAAATCTCACCAAAAAATTAGTAATAGACTGCTTCCACTGGGTAATGATGATGGAAACAGTTTGGCAACTTCAGGTTCCTTAGGAATGTCTTCACCCTCATATGCATTGCTAGAATACAGTAGATAGGATCTTCTTCCTTTTGTGGCTTTTCTTGATTGATGATCCCAAGTTCTGATTGGATGGCCTTCATCATTTGTGTTCCCCAAAGTCCAAAGAGTTTTCTTGTTATGGTTTCTTTTGCACAGACATGGGAGTAACATTAATAGTGACTGGTGTTGATGCACAACTTTGATCTGCTAGATTCATGAATTGTGCTGATTCAGTTTCTGCTCTTTGAAGAGGATTGTGAAATCAGCTGAGAGGTCATGAAAATAGTGAGAATTTGGGACATTTTTGTCCCCATATCTTATCTTTGGTATATCATGGGAGACTTGGAATGAAGATAAAAGATTACCATAAGAAACAATGAGACTGTTGAAAGAGAATTGTGGAGCACAATAGAAATGAAGAAACATATCATAATTGTCATAGAAAGCATGTTTTTTAGAGTGTGGCTCTGGCATAAGCAAGTCTCCTCCAACATAAGCTTCAATGAAGCAAGACTGCAGGAGTGGCCAAAGGGGGTGTTATAAACCCCTATATTCTAACCTAACTTTTCACTTTCACCTTCTACTTTCAAAGTCACATGACTAGTGCATGTGATCATGGGAGCATGCACATGACCCAGGTCTAGACTGCTCTAGACTATGACATCATGCCTCATGGTTTACATGCCTACTTAATCTCTGTTGCTTCTCTTCCATTTCACACTGCCTCTGTGAGAACACTATGTACTTGTATAGTAATTAGTCACATGCACTGCTTGGTCTGTGCGCACTCTTGTACAATATATAAAGGCTTGTGCTCATTGCTGGCATCCCCAGCTTTGACCACTTGTCATTAGGGTTAAAACCTTCTGATTGGTGTGCTTCAGCTCTCATCTGTTTCCTTCCCTTCTTTTCTATCCTCGCCAGTAGCTGGTGTATGCTGCAATGGGCTCAGCTAGTGGTGTGTTCGTAAGAGCATAACACTTGGTCAAAGCTTGATACACTACCTGGGTCCCAGGGTCAAGGGAACAAGAGTTGATAGCCACTTGATGGTTATATGAGAGTTACCTCATGAATGGGACTTTTCGCCACCCAGAGAATAGGGCCTCGTACTGGGAGTTTCCAGTTTGTGTTTCATTGTCCCCCGACGCCTTTAGGGGAGCCCCTAGGAAGGGCACGTTTTTGTATTGCTAGACAGAATCTTCTCCATCACCCCTTTGGGTTGATAGCTGTGCCAGGGTCATGCCTGGTTTGCGAAGGGCGACTAGTAACCTCTCGTGGAAGTTGCTAGGCTGAGCCTATATCGTTTTGTTAGTCCCCTGCAACCAGGGAGGTAGAGTGTCATTATATAGCTCTAAAAATAGTTTATGTGTAGTTTATCTTTGGTAAAGGGATTGCCAAAGAAGACCTGTTATGAAACCCTTTGATGCAGAGGCTATTACCTGCATTCGAAAAAATATTTGTTATGCCCCTTTGTTTGCTGAATCCCCAGAGCACACTTGGAAGATAGTAGGCAGTAAGGACTAGGATCCGAAGTGGAGCCCTTTGAAGAACCCTTAGAAGAATCTTTTTCCCAACTACACCTATTCCCACCTTTCTCACCAACCCACACCAAGATGGCCTCAGAGGCCTCAGAGATGAAGCAGCTTCTTGCTGCATTTTTGAAAGACCGACAGAGGGAGAGCACCTCTATTATGAAAAAGGTCGCTGACCTAGGAGAATGGGAAGGCGAGCAATCCAAATTTAGAAATTGGATCACTAATGTCAAAGTTTGGATCTCGCTTCAGAAGTGGGACTCAGACAAGCTGAGGACTGTGGCGGTCCTCTCCTGGATGAAGGAAAAAGCCGCTGCTTACGCCAGACTCCGGCTAGAGGAGTATTGTGAGGACGAAGAGAAACTCACACAAGGAGTTTGCCAGGGCGATAACACCTGGCCCAATTGGCAGTTTTTGCTCACCAACATAAAAGAGCATTTTCAGATTGATGTGCTCGTGCACAAGAGTTTAAGGTCTCTCCAAAATCTAAAGCAAAACAATACACCCGTAGATGCTTTTCTACAAAGGTTCGACATTTTGTCGAAAAAAGCAGACATGGAGGAGAACCACGCTATAAACATTCTCAAGATGGGAGTGGAACCCCGCATCTACCTACAGGTCCACATGAACTTTCCAGCCAACGAAGAAAGGCTGCAGAGTTTGACAGCTGCCTACAGGAGAGTAGGGCGAGCTTTTGAGTCAGCTGCAATAGAATGCGGTATGAACTTCGGCCGTGGCGGCCAACAGCCACAACAACAAGGATGGTTCTAGCAGCCATGGGTTGCAAGACCCCGGGGACAGCCCCCCCAGTTTACTCAAACAGGCACCCAACTGGGCAGAGGAGCCCTGATGGCCGTCAACATGGTAAAGACCGCTCTGGACACCAGGACGTGTTATGGCTATGGGAAGCTGGGACACATTAAGTGGGACTGCCCCCTTAATTCCAATTGGAGGCTGCAACCTCCATAAGGACAAGCCCGACCCAAGGCTCAAAATTGGGCTATCAGCACATGGGTGTCAGAACCTGATAAAAAACCACTACACTTTTCGCTATGGCTAGTGCTCAAATCCTTATCTTATCTTATCGCACAGCCACAATCTTATCTTATCGGAATGTTCCAGCACATTCCATGACATTCCATGACATTCTATCATGATCTAGGTCTCCAAGACCCTATGCCCCATTATGACATCATCATGATATCATACCCTCTACCCTATGCCTGCCCTAAATCATGTAGTTAGTATATAAGTAGTCGATCCACCATGTACATACTCAAGTTTGGAATTCTCATCGCATAGTCGCCCTAAGCGTTTCTTAGTGGTGTCTGATAATGGGTCCTCAATGAGGAAACAGGGACCTATGAGCAAGTTTGGGAATTGCAGTCACCCGAGGTAAAGGCTGCTCAAGTACAGGTGCTGCCTAGCACCTCCTCAAAACAGGTGTATATGGAAGACGAGGCTTGGGCCTACTGGCTCGATGTTTTCACGGCTGAAGTGAAAGCTAAGGTGG